>JANQBM010000004.1:6360201-6370609 GCA_025594535.1 Erythroxylum domingense | reverse complement strand
GATGTCCCGCAGGATGTCGGGCCCGGTGGACCCGCCCCGTGGGAGGGGTTCCAGCAGTAACTTACGTAAGAGCTTGCCTGAGCTTGTCTTCTTTCAATGATCCTTGTTGTAACTGTAACTTGCGTGAGGGCTTGCCTGAGCTTGTCTTCTTTCATTTCTTACTTATGGCTATACTAAACCTAGCCTCCTCACATTGTTCTTCTTCCCCTATCTCTTCTTGTTCCTTTTAAGTTTTCTTTGTGTCTTTCCTTTTATTTTTCATTATCTTTTACTTATGACCCTTTTCATTTTTTTTGCTTTAGTTACCATTTTCTAATTTTTGTTATTCCTTGGTGTGCCTTTTCCTAAATTGTTTTTTCTTTATCTCCTCCTGGTTACTTTTCCTCCTTCCTCTACCCCCCGACTTTTTCTTTCCTTTTCTAGAATAACTTTTTAAATTGCTTTAGGTTACCTTTCTATTTAAAGCTTTTCCACCTTCATCACAAGCTACCACCTCTACTATTTCCCCTATAAATATGCCTCCTTCGATGACTTTTATACCTATGCAAGCTATCATCTTCCCAACTTCAAGGTAGTAAACGATCTTAGCATTAGGTTTTAGGAGATGCTACTCTGTCCTTATTATTGTCCTCTTAAGCTCACCAATGGGAGTCCTATTGTAGTCACTCCAGTTGAGTTTAAAAAAACGGATCTTCCAAGTGGGATTCAACCCTTCTTAATTTTTTAAACAAGAATCCAACTTTTCTAGTTTTGGACTTATTGGCTTAACACCATTAGAAGTAGTTTGGGGCTTAAGAAAAGCCTTAGCTAATGAGAAGAACCACTTTCTCTTTGGGTTTAACTCAATAGCCTTTAACACTTCAACAACAAATTATTGTACCTCTAAAAGTATAAGCCTAGAATTTAAACTCAATATCTCAAGTAAAATTATGTTCTTATCTATATTAATATCCATAATATTTCTTTCGAATATTAGACAACCAAGGGAGCAAGTCACTTGATAAACTCTAAGGGGACGGTTGGTTCGCATGGGGGAATGGTAATAGGAATGAGAATGAATATGGTGAGGAATGAGAATGGATATTATCATTATAATTATGATGGTTGGTTAAGAGGTATGAATGATTACCATTACCATTAATAATGATTGGTTTGTAAAATAAATTAAGAAATAAATTTATTTTTTAAATAATTATAATGTAATTAATAATATTATTATTTTAATTAATTATATTTTAATTAATTAATTACAATATTTTAATCAATAAATGAGTTATATTTTAATTAATTATATTGTAATTAATTAATTAATTACAATATTTTAATCAATGAATGAATTATATTTTAATTAATTATATTGTAATTAATTAATTAATTACAATATTTTAGTTAATGAATAATTATATTTTAATTAATTAATTATATTTTAATTAATTATAATGTAATTAATTAATTAATAATGATATTTTAATTAATTAATTAATTAATTACAATATTTTAATTAATTATATTGTAAATAATTATATTTTAATTAATTAATTATATTTAATTAATTAGTATTAAAAATATTTTTAAAAAGAGTCGCTTCTAAGGAATGAGTTTCATTCCTATACTAAATGAAGAGTACAGAGGATTCTCCAAAAATAGGATATCAAATTATTGCCCCTATAATAATAATCAAGAATTAACTACTAACTTTTTATTTCTTACCCATCAATACCTTCCCAAACCCATCAACCAAGCATACCCTAAAAGAATTTCTATTTATCTTTGTGAGATAGGAGGGGAGAGATTGTCTATCATGGCTAGTGTTACAAAGGTTTTCCTTCAAGCATGAACTTGTTCCACAAGATGCGCTAACCCCTTTGCACGACAATCTCACTTAACTTTCTCAAAGCAAGATTCAACCTTATCACGTGATCGTCAACCAACTTACTTATTCTCGAACGCTTCACGACCCCCGTAGTGTTTCACTCACATACCTTTGCAAGAAAACTATGAAAGAATTAAACAAACATAGTAAAAAAACACGAGAAAGAGATATAGCTTAAAAGTCAACCTCGATTACTTCCCTCAAAGTATACAAAGGAATACTCTCTCAATCTCGAAGTGTCTCCCACACTCACCTCCACTTCTTCTGAGAAGAGCAAGACTCAAATGAGCTATTTATAGGCACCTCTAGATGATCAAGTTAAAATCCTAATAAAACTCTACTAGCTAAGATCACAATCTTATCCTATCTTATCCTTATCAGATTACATCAAACTAACCAATTGATAACATCCCCTTCCAATTAGGACTCTATCTAATAGGATTAAGCTACATCACAATAATAAGATAAAAGATTACACTATCTAGGAATGATTGTCCATATCTACAAAGATCTCCTCTATCTTCAGATGATCCTTCCACGTGATATTTATCTCTTAGAGTTGATGTTCATCCACTGTAATCTTATCCACCACATTATCTAAGATCTCCTCATCTCTATCTGTTGATAATGAGTCATCCAAGCCGATAGCACACTAGCCCATCCAATGCTTACCTATGCCAACTCCATCAATCATGATCCGTCCACTTGAGCATAGACTAAATCTTTAGTCTATTAAGAACTTAGCCTTAGCTAAGTCAGCTCGTACAAGATCTAAAACTCTCCCAAAACTCGTACCATGCTTGATCTACTTGCTAATTAATTTTGGAACTCTTGCATATTCCTGTTATATATGTGATTCAACTAACCTTCCAGTCGATGTACATCTCAAGCCTTCTTTTGGTCTCACATCCAAATCTTGCATCTTATCGGCGATTTCCCCCAATGTGTACCAATGCATGCCAATGCTTGACATTGCCCTTTTTCCTCCTTGCATCCTTGTAAGTGTTTGCCTTGTTTCGTTGTTCCATATGTTAAACATTGGTCAAGGCTCACCAATGCTCACACAATTATGCTTATTGAGACTTCAGGGTCTAACAAATCACCCCCACTAGAAGAAATGGACGCCTTCGTCCAAATAATCTGTGGACACTCCTCTATATGTAATTTCCTCGAAGACTCCTTAGCCATTGAAACATCTCCCATGTACTATGTTCCCTCTCCATCAGGTGTCTCCTTGCTTTTGTTTAGAAGCTCCTCCATAAGGCCCATTGTGCCTAACACAGCATAACTATTAAGGTAGACTTCTTCCATCGAGTCCTCCTCTCCCTCTCCTTGATCCTTCGCTAACATGGAATTTACTTGCTCCTTACCCGCCTTCTGTCTTGGGCATTATCAAGCAAAATGCGGCCCTTCACAAATGAAATAAACAATTTCTCGTTTTGATTGTTTCTTACCTTGAGAAAATTCACCTAACTTCTCCTTGTCTTTCTCCGAGCCATTCCACATCCCACCATTCTTCTTGCTCTCATAGCTAGTTCGAATTAGTGGTGGCATTTGGAGATCTACCAAGGCATCCGTAGGTCCTATCGCTAGGAGGTCCTTCACGTTCTTCCTTTGAAGCTCCATTTGTGCACAACCTTGCAAGTCGCTTATGAAGTTGAACAATTTGTCCTTCTCTGATATGTTCTGCACGTTCAACATCAAAGATGTGAATTTTCTCACATACACCTGCACCAAGTCATCTTGCTTCAACCTCTTCAAAACTTCCCTCACGAGTCATGAAGTTTTGTTAGGGGGAACTGATTTGTTAGCTCCTTTTTCATCTTCTACCATGTGTGGATTAGATTTCTTCCTATACTAATATGGTGGGAGGTTCTCGTTCACCACCACAGTTTTGCATCCTCCATTAAATACATCGTTGTGATCGACACCTTCTCCAAGTCAGCCACCTTTATCACTACAAAGTATTGCTCCATATCGCATAAGAAATTTTCGAGCTCCTTGGCACTCCATTTGTTGTTGAAAACTTGTGGCTCTCGTACTTTTACCAAAATGCTTTCTGCTCGTCCAACATCCTACGTTGCAATGGCACACCTTAGGATCGCCACCTCGGACCTAGACTCCTTTTATGCTTTCATCAGCTATGCTATTTGATGCTACAATTATTGGATTGGTGCCTCCAACATCTCGAATCAAGTGTTGTAAGAAGTTACCTCCTCTTCCCCTTGAAGAATCAGCCTAATGAGTGCCTCTAGTCGGTTGACATGTTCCATCAAATTGTTGCCTCCTGCCATCTCGAAATTTGACATTTGATACCAGTTATTTCAAAGGTTTTTCTTCAAGCACGAACTTGTTCCACAAGATGTGCCATCCCCTTTACATGGCGATCTTACTTAGCTTCGTCAAAGCAAGATTCAGCCTTATCCTGTAATTGTCGACCAACCTACTTGTTCTTGAATGCCTCACGACTCTTCCAGTGTTTCACTCACACACCGTTACAAGAAAACTACGAAAGAACTAAATAATCATGACAACAAAAGAACACAAGAAAGAGCTACAAATTAAAAGTCAACCTTCATTACTTCCCTCAAAGTATACAAAGGAATACTCTCTCAATCTCTAAGTATCTCCCACACTCACTTCCCACTTCTTCTGAGAAGAGCAAGGCTCAAATGAGCTATTTATAAATACCTCTAGATGACTATGTTAGAATCCTAATAAAACTCTACTAGCTAAGATCACAATCTTATCCTATCTTATCTTTATTAGATTACATCAAACTATTCAATTGATTACATCCATATCCAATTATGACTCTATTTAATAGGATTAAGCTACATTATAATAACAAGATAAAATATTACACTATCTAGGAATGATTATCCATATCCATAAAGATCTCCTCTATTTTCAGATGATCCTTTCACATGATCTTTATCTCTTAGAGCTAATGTTGATCCACTATGATCTTATATGCCACATCTCCCAAGATCTCCTCGTCTCTATCCATTAATGATGAGTCATCCAAGCCAATAGCACACTGGCCCGTCCAATGCTTACCCATGTCAACTCTATTAGTCATGGTCTGTCCACTTGAGCACAATCTAAGTCCTTAGTTCATTAACTTAGCCAAGTCAGCTCGTACAAGGTCCGAAACTCCTGCAAAACTTGCACCATGCTTGATCTACTTGCTAAGTAACCTTGGAATTCTCGCATAGTCCCGTCAAGTGTGTGATCTAGCTAACCTTCCACTCGATGTCCATCTTAAGCCTTCTTTTGATCTCACATCCGAATCTTGCATCTCATTGAAGATTTCCCCCAATGTGCACCAATGCATGCCAACGCTTGACATTGTCCCTTTTCCTCCTTGCCTCATCGCAAGTGTTTGCCTTGTTCTATTGTTTTGTGTGTCGAAAACTGATCAAGGCTCGCCAATGCCTTCACAATTTCGCTTTCTCAGATTTAGGGATCTAACAACTAGTCACTACAAAAAGAAAAGAAAGGGACCAATACTACTACAATCTAACTAAATAGAAAGTAGAAAAATTATTCTATCTCAGGCATGATTTTTTTTTAGATGCATATCTTTGTATCTTATTTATGGAGACCTAACCTCACTCGTTAAAGGAAAATATGGATCCCCATAAGTAAGAAATTTAAGACTGGTAAATTTTAAGAACTGAGGAATTTGGATTGTGACACTAATAATAAATTTAATTATAAGAAATCTAATATAGGTAAGAGTCAAGGAGAGCTAACTCCTTCATCGAAAAGAGAAGAGATTTCCCTAATAGCTAATATTGGATATGCAATTGAAGGAACTAATGTTATTGATTCCCTCGAGAATTATTACCAATTTTTAAACAAGAGCAAACAATGAAAAATGTTTTTGAGAAAATATTGTGTGCATCTTTTAGAAAACTATTTGTTATGATTAATTTGTTCTTTATGTTTATATTTGTAATGTACTATTATTATTTTAGCAATGAATTTTCTTTTTGTGGACAAAACAATTTTAAAGAATTTGCTACCTTTTCATTTCCATCGCATAATATATTTAGTTAAATCTATACCGATGATATCTTTTTAATTTTTTCTATCATTAAAAGTATACAACAGAAAGCTTTTTCCCAGTGTGCTAATTAATGGTATGTGATGAATCTTCTCATCGTGTTACTCTATAACACAGCGATCCAATCCAAATGCCATAATTCTAGGGTTTTTGAGTTTGAACCCAATCTAAAGAGCTGTCGGACGAACCACAAAGAAGATGATGCCGCAGAGACACTCAAGGAACAACAATGATGTGGCCTTTTTCACATATGACGAGAAGACGAAGCTGGGATATGGAACCCAAAGGTAGAGGCTTGGTAAGGACTTCATAAAACCGTTCGACGTTTACTGGCTCTACTTGAAGCCTTTTATTGATCCCATATCTTGCTAGAGAGTTCGTATCTTTTGTAAAGACTGTATCCGTGAATGCCTCTGAGGCCAGAAGAAGCCCCCGAGTACAATCAGATAAAAAGAGACATGACCTTTTTTGTTTTTTCTCTGTTGTCTTTTTATCCGATTATATCGGGGGCTTTTATTCATTTGGTGGGGATGGGATCTGGGCTTTTCTTTGCTTTTACGTTGAAGCTAGATGGGTGATTTTCTGGCATTGTATTTATAGTCAAGAATGTTAAAACTGCCTGTTTTCATCATCATCTGGAACACTTTTTTCCTCGAATGAGGAGATGAAAAAGTGAGAATTTGTTCTTTCTAACAATCATTCATAATTGTTGCAGTCCACACTGTCTTTTTTTTTAATTATTATGCATTGTGCATCAAATTGGCGATAAAATAAAACATTATCGGTAGAACCTGACATGGCAATCACTCGCTTTGTCCGCATTCTTTAGTTTAATGGTTTCAGCATCATCTTGCTTTTGAAAGTTTTTTACACGAACGTCGATGTTTTGATTTGTTTTCTCCTCTGTAATATAATTGAATAATGCTTACATGTTGACATGCACGAACTAAGAAAAATCCTTGGCTAAATAGCCTAACTACTAACACTACCGACTTTAAGACCAACACCTCTCAATCCAAATCCTTTAATGGAGGCAGATCAAGGACCCAACCACTAGGAGTCAAGGTATCAACAACACAGTAGCCATGTCAAAGCATTTCTGGTAGCTCTCAACTGTAACCTGATGTCAGTTGGTCAAGCGGCAGGTCCTTTACTTGAGTCTACTACTTACATGGAGGCAAAAGACAATGGCTCAGTTCTTGGTTGCTAACTTCTGGTTTCGTAATTCTGTTTCTTTTGAATGCCATATCTCAGATGAGAGCCAAGGCTTGAGGTCTACCCAACATTTGATGGGTATTTTTCTGGGATTGTAGTTTTACCCTTAACAATAGGAGATAACTCTTCTTGAGGAGAAATGGAAATCTTTGCTTACTTTGAA
The DNA here is from genome assembly GCA_025594535.1 of Erythroxylum domingense. Lineage (NCBI taxonomy): Eukaryota > Viridiplantae > Streptophyta > Magnoliopsida > Malpighiales > Erythroxylaceae > Erythroxylum > Erythroxylum domingense. Next base: position 6,363,286 of record JANQBM010000004.1, on the reverse strand, counting down.
GCCTGAGGAATGAAAGGTGAATTTGGACAAGGACTTCAATTTCTTGTAACAACTATCAAACAAGAAGTAAAATGATGAAATCTTCATCAAGCTGGTACTAATTGCATTAGCTGCAGGAAATTTCCATTTATACTACGTGGTAGACCTAAAATGGAGTGCTGACTTGGAACTTGTGGGTGTTAGGGATTTGAAAAGGACAGGCAGAAAGATGCTGCTGACAAAGAAGCGAGGGCCAAAGAGGTACATGATGTGTCTTGAATAAATAGTCACCTGTATATAGCAATTTAACTATGTTTATTGATCCATCTGGTAATTTCTCAGCTACAGCTTGTCCATGCATTTGGTGCTATTGACTTGAAATGATTGATTTAAAGTTGTTTTGTTGATTGAAAACATTACTATTCTTGATGGTTTTAAACCATTGTTCGTGACTTTTTTTTAAGCTGTTACTTTTAAATTATAGTCATGTGGTCTCTAAAGTTGTTGGTTTTTACTTCAGAACTAATTAAATAATTGTCATGGTGCTGATGTTATTTATCTGCTTATATATTGACTCCTTTCATGAAAATTAAGTGTATATTTTCCCTCATTGGTTGTTAATAACAAAAATACTTCAAACATAATCACATTTCTGCTTTGTTCTATTAATTATTATTTCATGTACTGCTTAGTTATGATGTTGGTTTGATCATAATAGGTTCATGTATTGCTTGTTTGCTACGGTAATGCCAACCGTGTCATAAACCAGATATGGGTTTTGTTTGTTTTTCTCTTGTTTGTTTACGAATCAATGTTTATGTCAGAAAGTTGTGGTCTTAGGCTTACAACCGTTACTTACTCTTTTGGTTGTATTGATTTGTTATTTGTGATAATATCTGTAGCGTAGTTTTCTTAAGCTACTAACACCCTAACTTTCCCTTCTGCTAATTTCTTTGATGTTTCATTGTGGGGTTTGACCTTGATTTTCGAAAGTGCCATCAAAACCTTAGCTTTCCCTTCTACTATTTACTCTATCTCCAGGTATCGTTTGGGATCTTAACCCTAATATTTTCTTGCTTCGCGAATTCTAGCGATCTTTTCCCGTAGATTGGGTGATTGTTGCTTGTCGAGGCTTGTTTAGATCGATATAGACTCTTCCTTAGGTTTAAAGATTTTTTTTGTTAATTATTACTTTTCTACTATCAATATTGTGGGTGCGTATAAGTTTATGTTCTTGATATGTCATTACTGGGTTGTGAGGGCTTTGAAAAGCACTTAGCTTTTTGTAGTCATATGATGTCTCTCATCTCATGACGGCGTTGTCAATGGCGAGAACGGTTAAAGTGGTACAAGCGTTAATCTCGGCGGCGAGGTGGGTGGCAGTCAAATGGTGGTTGAAGGTGGAGAAATCTGGGTGTTTCGCTAGAAGGCGTGTGATGTTGTGTGCGTTGGACAGAATGGTAGGCGTAAGGAAGAGGATAAGTAATAGTAAGGAGGGGAGTGAAACTAAAGAGAGCTGCATTGTGCTAAATTTAGAGTGAGGGGAGAGAGTATATGTTTAGGAGCTTTGTAGTTTGTAGTTTGTAGTGTGTGCTGAGTTACACATATAGAAGCATGCAGTTCAGGAGTTTTTTGGGTATTAGAAGTGTCACAGGATCGTCGTCCCAAGCAGGTATGTGTTTACTCTTTTTCACATTAATTCTGCGTTGATGTAGGGTAGGACAAGCTTCATCTCTTTGGCCTTTAAGTAGGAATGCATTCATCAGGTACGCTTTTACTTTTTGCTTATCTAATTCTTATGATACTTCACTTACTAACCTTACGCCTCTACTAGTATAAGACAAGTCTATTAGATTTATTTATTTATTTATTTTTAATAACTTGATACATCAACCTTTTTTTTCATTCTATTTAATTCTATTTATTTATTCAATTATTTTAATTGCATTTACATACTTTTTTAGCATATCAATTTCACATAGCTACTCTTTCAACCTGCATCATTTCTTTTATTGTCACATTTGCATATGAGTCTATCGGAAACAGTCTCTCTACTCTGTAGGGATAAGGCTGTGCATTATTAAACCTCTCCAGATCTCGCTTTATTGTGAAATTTCGAATTGGATGCGATGATGATGAGATTGTAAGCATTAATGAGTTCCAAAAGTTTGTTAACGGGAAAGATATTATGGTGATCATGGTTGAAGCAAAGGCCTTGGATTAAGAGGTGGTGGGTTCGTAGAGATGGGGCACGGGATGTAGCTGTACTCTCTATTGAAAACCCTAGTCAGTTTCCCTTATTGGGTGGCAAGTAAGATGCATCTGGTAGCGTTCATATTGGTCTTGCTTCATGCATTGGTTTACCCTTTGTGATCTTGGAAGAGTTTTGAGTCAGAAGCATATTAATAGGCTTCTAAATATCCTTGAAAGACATTACCTTTTACAATTTTTAGTCATTTGGGGATGTAAATTTTAGATATTTCTCCATGCCTGCGGTGATTAACTTCTTGACGTTAGTATGCATGCATACATACCTTTCTTTTCCTAGTAAAGTGGATTACTGTTGAGTCATTATATTTTAGACCTGAGAAATAACATCATCAGTTTTGGTTTTAGAATTTCATAGAACTATTTTATAGTCCCATTTTTAATTTAGGATAGCTTCTTCTTACTAGTTTCTGCTTTAAGATAAATGTAAGAGCCAAATCCTTACTCATGTGTCACAATTTTCCCTAATTTTTGGCATTTAAATCTTTCATAATCTTATCTTAATATATTCAAACTCAGTCTTTTTGTTTATTTTCTAGGAAGGAGGTTGGAAGATGCTATTTAATTGAAAAAAAGACCCTTAATTCAAATTCAAAAGTTTGAAGTGGAGTAATATCAACAAAAATCAAGGAAGAATCAAGAAGATTTGAGTTGAAAAAAATGTTTTAATTAATAGATTTGGATCAAATTATTAGAATTAAGGTTAAAATCTAGTGAAATAGTTTGACATGATGATTTTAGGCGTGGACACATTCGGTGAAAATTATGACCTCAAGACTTCAGATCTATAAGAAAAAAAAGTTAAAAATTATTTAAATATGATCTTAGTTAAATTTGG
>JANQBM010000004.1:6300315-6326942 GCA_025594535.1 Erythroxylum domingense | reverse complement strand
ATTTTTTTTGTCACATATTAGGGATTGAGATTAATTGTTGTAATAAACCTAAAATTTGGCCTCAAAGCTGTCACTCTCCAGGAGGCATCACCAATCTCCCCTCCTACATCACTGCCAATCACCATTGCCAGTAGCTAAGCTATTTCGCAAATTTAATCGTTAATGTTCGAGTAAATTCAAGTAAAGTATAGTTGTTCACATCTTTCAGTTGCAAAAATGAGTAATGTTGATAACGAGGCTACACCTGCTTTCCTTAAGCCAATTTATTGTTAATCTATTGCATATTTATTAGGTTTTTTATGGTAGGAAGGAAAACCGTACATTTAGAATTACGAGCTTTGGATTGGAGAAATTTATAGACAACTGGAGTTCAAACTACCATTTGCCAGTGACACTGGAATACGTGATCCTAAAGGAAAGAACTATTGGAATATCAATGCATTAGTTGGTCTCTTTTTCCTTGTTGTAACATAACTTCATTAGGACCTATGGTTTTCAAGACCCTAGGCTAAGTGATGCTTTTCTAATAATTGGGCCCTATTTTCGGTGTCCAAATGGTCATAATAGGATCAAAGTTTTTAGTGATATAGATTAGGCTAATTTCTTATATTCACATTCCTCCATACATGACTTTGCACTTTACTTGACTCATCTTCTATTTCTAGAAAAATTAAGAAGCAATACATTATTTTTTACTCCTATGCTGAATTTGAATATAGGAATATAACTTCTGTTTGTTGTGAAATTATGTGACTCCAATCTTTGTTACAAGACTTGGGCATTCACTACAGTTCATCTTTAATTCGTCGTGACAACAAGGTAGCACTCCATATTGTTCTAAAAAATGTTTTTATAAAAATAAGTAAAAACATAAAAGTTGATTACCCTCAAAATTCATAAGGAATTTCAACTACAGTCCATTCACAGCTTTTACTCTCCCACTTTGCAACAATTAACGATCATCTTCATAAAACTACTAGGTAGTTATGACTCATTCATACCTTTTACTCTTTTAATTTACAACAACTAATGGACATCTTCGCAAAACCACAAGGTAAGTAATCTCTTCATTAACTTCTTTATAACTTCAGTATTCATGATATTCATACACCACCTTAACTGTCAGTGTTAAGCCTTGAATTATTTTTTAAAGAAGCTTGAGTGTTAAGCCTTGAATTATTTTTTGATTTGCTTCTTCTAATATATAATTATGGTGTTTATATTCGGTCTACAATCCCATATGATTAACTCTCTAATTTATCCCCTCTGTACGTCTTGTAACTTCATATAATATTCGTTTCTTTGATTTCAAAAATTTACTAGAATACATATATATAAACTAAACTAATTTATAGTTTTCAAGATAATACTCTTGATAATCCCAAAATGAATTTTGTATTTTTTAAAATACCATTTTTATTTTTTAGAAAACTTCTTTGTATTTTCAATTCTTAGTATTCAATGTACCTTTTTTTGAAGTAAAATAAGTATATTAAATGAAAAAAATGGTAAAGCATTACAATATGTTGTTTGAATCTTCTAAATTCAATTAAAAGGAATCAAATATGTCAACTGGTTGCTCTAGGATAACACATACCAGACCACTTCTAACAATTACAACACAAGATATTCTTACTTTAAACCCTATTTGTTGAGTGCAACATTAGTAAAGATGGCATTATGATGGTTTATGATTAGCAGTTCCCTATATTTGACATAAATTTACAATTGAATTGTCTCGAACCCTTATATTCTTCTTAATCTATTTTAGTTCCTCTCCTGTCATGTTTTTAAAGAGTTTAACAAGCAATATATCATCCTTGAAGAGTGTAGCTATGGGCATTTCAGCTATGATGTTATTCCATTCCAAGCTCCTACATGAATATTTACAGGCTAATTGAATTGATCTCCAAACATCTCTAGGGTAGTTTGCACAGAAAATTAAATAAATATTGTAGTTTATAGGTACTTATAGTATTTTTCCTTCTTTATTTTTTCAAAAAGAACTTTTGTGGGATTCAAAATTTGATGTTGACATTTATGATGGATGGGAGAGGCATGCTCGTGCATGTTATAGAGACTTTGTTGGTTTGATACATAAGAATGATGTACAAACTCCTTATATATTTGAAAAAATATAGAGTCATTGGTCGCAATATTAGACAACACCTGAGGCAATCTTCATAGCAAAGTGCAATTTTGCAAACAGACGGGGATGACCAGAGGGAGAGAGTCTACCCGTACATACTGGAGGATCTATGACCCATCAGGAGCATGCAGAGAAACTTGTACGTATCTAAATTTTATATTGATTTTTGTACTAATTACTACTAATTAGATTTCAATATAATTTGATGTATGAAATTTAGAATGAAAATATATGTGTATTATGGAAAACGATAATTCTATAAATGTCTATTGCCATGAATGGCTGTGTTTTTTAGAAAAGTTTTTGTTTAATAGAGGGTAAATATCATAAAAATAGAGAAAAATCTGTTAAAATTTTTGTAAATTGTAGTTTACTTATAACACTTTATTCAGATGCAGGAAAAGTCTATAGACATGAAGTCTACACTACGTCAGCTCTTTTTGTATAACCACACTAAGAAGCACGATGGTGTGACCTTCGTCAACACCCGATGCAGACAACTTTATGTATGTAAAATTTATACTTTAATATTAATTTGATAAATAATTTTAATTAATAATTATCACTTATTAATATAAACAATTATAATAATAAACATATTATGATGCAGGTAGTGGTAGGGACCATCGTGGAATGATTTTCGGCGTAGGTTCTTTTACAAACACATGCTATTTACAATCCTTCACATTTAGTACAGCTGGATCTAGTAGGCAGTCCGCATTCAATGAGAGGATCGTTCAGCTTGAGAGCACAATGGAAATGCTAGCAACTCAATTGCGATAGTTGATAGAGTACATAGGCTAGCTCCATAATAAGGTGGATGAGTTGAAGGAGAGGGGTAACATCTCATCACAATAGTCAGATCATCCGCCTTCACCGACTGCATTGCTTAGATTTATAATATTTCGATACGTAAATGGATTTTATTTGATATTTTGCTGCTCTTATTTTTTTATGAATTCTTAATTTACAATTATTTTCAAGATACTTATTGTTGCACATTATAATTTTTATATTATATTACCAATCAGGATAATTTTGTATTATATTATCAATCAAAATTATATTATTTAGAGAAATTATAGTATAAAAAAATCAATAGATTATCAATAGAAAATTCTGAGTGACGAAAATTGTTTATCCATCACTAAAATTACCTACGAATATTGTAATTCTATCGAAAATTTTAGCAACGAATATTATAACTCCGTCGGAAAATTTAATGATAGAAATTTAATTCTGTTGGGAATTTTAGCGATAGAAATATAAAATTCTGTCAAAAAATTTAGCTACAAAAATTATGATTCCATTGGAAAATTTGGGGATGGAAATTGTAATTATGTTCGAAAATTTTACCTATGGTCGTTTCTGCTACAACTCTTTATGTTGATAATTTCCATCTCCAAATTTGTTTGCCTACGAAAAAGCAATATTTCTCGTGCTAAGACCAAATTTTCTTATAGTGTGTGTGAGTTGCACACACCCATGCTAGTGTAACTGTCATCTGTACCCCAATTAATTCCAAAATTTTTATAATCAACAAAATGTAATATAAAGAAGTAGAAGACAATTCCATAAAGAATTTTATTTCCCCAATTTTTACAAAGGAAAATAATTATTGTTGGGGGGGCGGGGGGCGGGTACCAAAATTTTGTAACAAAGAAAGAAAAGGAAATAATAAATGAGATTCTAAAATAAACAAACCTTGGTTTACAATTGTTTCCACCCTTTGGAACTCTGGCTGATCTTTGGTAAAAATGATTATCTCATCAATCATATATTTGACGTATACTAAATATCATTATTTCCTTATAGTCAGTTAATCGAAAATATAAAATTTAATTAACCCTTAGTTGAAAGAAGTGGAAGTCCTTTTGAAACTTTAAAGAATGGGGGGCAATTAGGTCTTATTTTGGAAGCATTTCATTTATTTATGTATTTGATTATTGTTAATATTTCTTCTCTATTTAAAATTTTGAATTCGTATTAAGGCCCAACCATTTTTCTAGTCAAATAGATTCTTTAACCCTTATCCTGCAAAAAATAAACAAAATATTGAAATTTGACATATTAAGATAAGATTATGGAAGATTCTAAACGCTAAAAGTAAGGAAAAATTATGACATATCAAATTCCCCCATGCCTAATATTTTCTTGTGCTTAACCAAGTTGATTTTAACCAGAAAATATGAATGCAGACAATTAAAGACAATCTTAATCAAAAGCATGCATAAAGTCTTGGTGAATTTCCTTATAATGTTCCCTTTTTCATACAAGCTTTTAAGCTTAAGTATGCATTCTCAAACTTTGGTCAAAAGGAATACATTACTATAAACTTGCACATAAAGCAAATATCTCTTACCATTCACATATGAAGGCATAAACCAAAAGGACTTCTATTAAACGGTTGTAATATATCTTGGGTTAAGGGTTGGAAATGAAGAATTATAAGCTAAAACCACACATATCTAACAAGGCATTCATACAAAATGTAGGGATTAAGAACAAAAGGTGATCAATTATTCATCTATAGATGTTAATATACTATGGTTGCAATTATTCTTTTTTTTAGAAATCATAAATTATTGATGCAAAAGTAAGCAGTAATCATATAAAATTACTATAAAATGAGTAGCTCAGAATATAAAATTTTAAGCGAAGTCCTTGTTATTCCCCAAATAAATTTAGAAATACCTTATTAGGATATGTAGTTAGGTGATAGGATATATGATGGGTTAGGTTTATGATGTGGGTTTCACTATAAAGAAAGGAATTATAATTGGCTCAAAAGGATTGAACTAATGATAATTAAGGTGACTTTTTAAAGTTAAGTGGCTTAAATAAGGAGGGCCTTTATCATATTAAAATCTCATGCAATCATAACAATTCAAGTTAGTTCACTGCAAGTTCTAAAGCTATCCAAATGATGAGAAGCACATATTAAAGAAAAATTGATACACATAAGATGTTTCTATCCTTGAAGGTTTAAGTGCACAAAGTTTTCAAATAGATTCACTTAATCTCTATGCAATAATTCATTAATCAATTATCTCTCTTTGTCTAAGTGCACATCCTAGCTATTTTAACTTATCGATGTGTTTATCCTTCACCTTAATTAATTTAAGTCCCAGTTTGCAGATATAGTCTAATTTATTCAAAACATTTTAGTGAAAATCTCTTTGGCAGATCTTATTTCATAAATTTCCAGAAGCTTTAGATAAAAGCAAGAATTTAAAAGAGAATGTTCAAATAGTCTAAAAACTCAGAAAAATCACAAAAATCAGAAATAAGTATCTTACCTTACACCTATTTAAAACACTATCCTCAATGTTTAAGTTAAAGCATAAAAAACAGGAAGTAAAAGAGGAAAGAAGAAGAGACTATCCTATTTTTCTTTTTGTTTAGCCTAGTGCAAAAGAATGAAAAATTCTTGGAGAAGGTGGAAAAGGGGGTGTAAATCTAAAGTGTAAGAAGAAAGTTATTAGATTGTTCTCCATTTGATATAATTTTCTATCATTCCTTTCTAATCGAGTTGGAATATTTTGTTGAGTTGAGAAAAAGGAAGGCACATCTTCTTGTGGGTTAGTAATTGATTGTTTTGCAGTTAAAGGCCTGTTGTACTAGAATGTCCTAGAAGAAATTTAAAATTGGTATTAGATTATTATATGATGATCTCCTTCTTGGCCAAGAAATTTAGATCTAAGGTTTCCATCTCACAAGCAATGTACATATCAGTATTAGATAAATCAATCATATCTAAATTAATAACTAGTTGAGTGATGTAATAACCTAAGATTAAAGGTTTATTTTTCTTTTAACTAGGTTTAACATAATATTTTTTTTTCATATATCACAAAATATAAAATTCAACTTTAGCTAATGTCTTTACATTATCTCTTCTTCCTAAAAAGTTATAGGCTAAAAACTTGTAAATATTTCAAAACATGTTTCTTTAGATAAATTTTTTTAGTAACTTGGATTATCTAATGCAAAATCAACAAACCAGACACTTCATAATTTAACAGGTTAAAAGTCATAAGAGTAATCTCATTTTGAATTTATGAGCAATTCCTTCTTAACATCAAAATTTTCAGTGGACCCTACTATACTATTAAATTCAACAATTGAAAAAGAGATTCTTTTTCCAGCATCCTAAATTTAATAATCCCCTTTGTAAACAAATTAAGGTCAGACTCGTTATAAAACTGAAATGTTGTATAAAACTCTTTTGTTAGTTTATAAAAAGTAGGTAATTACACTTTGGCATAAGTATTCCAACCCAATTGATTTACCAAAGATTAAAACTCGTCTTTAATATTTAATTCTTCCAGGGCATGGATATGAATATACTTACCAGCATAGATTTTTCATCCATCAATTTCTTCATACCTTTTTTATGATGTTCATCTTAGAAGGTATTGAAACCTCTAGTTTTAAGCTTAAATTTGTTATCCAATTCTATTTTCTTCCTTTTTTTTGTTTTGGATCTCAATGAGGGATCTTTTTGTTGTTATTTTGGTTGGAAGAATCATCATATGAACGGGTTAGAGAATATTTTGTCAATAGATTGCAGTCAACAATTTGTGCTAATGGAACTTAAATTTATGGGGATTTAGATTCCTAAGGTAGTTCTCTATAGGTCACTAAAATTATTCTTTTAGCATATGCTTTAGTTATTCCCATGACTGCTCTGTTTTAGAATGAAAATGTTAGGATTGAAAATTGTCCTCAATATTTGTGCAAAATTATCATTACAGAGATATAAATCTTAGAAGCACGGGTGTGTCCATTGTCCATATGGTCATGTCCTTTTATGAATCAAATCCTGAATCTCCATACATTTATAGCTAGTTATATGCTCCAAAGGACAATGGGTAAGTCTAGTGCCTACACAATCGCGTACACTTCCACACTAGAGAGTTAGATTGAAATCACATCATGCTATTTACCACATGTTTATGGACAATTACATGGTCCTTCCTATATGGTTGTGTATGGGTTGACATGGGCATGTCCTTCTTCATACGATTATGTCCCTTCAAAACATCTTGAATCCCTCAGTTCTCTTTCTTGCTTCTATCTAAATTTTATCCCTTTTTAGTCCTAATAGCAAGAAAAACCTTATAAAACTAAAAGAAAATCCATATATAAATTAGATTAAACAAGATAAAAGACAAACTTAGGGTGTCACCTAAGAGCATTTTTGTTTAATATCATTAGCTCGATAATGTTATCATTCATTTTTGGAATAAATTGGATCAATTAAATCTATGTCTTCCACTATTATAATGTTTACATTCTCATATTATGGATTGAGATGATGGTCGTTATCTTTAAGAACTTTGGAGATAGATATGCTTTTGATTTCAACTACACCATATGGAAATGAATTAGTTATAATGAATGGTCTAATCCATCGAGATTATGTCTTAACTAAAAATAGTTAAATCTTAGAATGATAAAGGAGAACCTTTTTCCTTATGAAAAATTCTTTCTAGACAATGGATTTGTCATGTAAAGCTATTGTTCTCTCTTTACAGAGTCTTGGATTTTCATAAGATTCTTTAAAAATTTTCTCAAGTTCCTATGGTTGCAATTTTCTACAATTCACATTTTTATCAAAGCTCATACTGAATTGCTTAACAACCCATAATGCTTTATGTTCCAATTCAAAGAGATGATGATAAGCCTTACCAAATACTAACATTTATGTGGAGATGCCAATTTGTGTCTTTTAAGCTGTTTGGTATAGTGCATGTTTAAGTTGAAAGCTCCATTATTTTCACATTGGTCCAATAATTTTTGATGACTAATTTGATTTCTCTATTTAAAACTTCAACTTGCCTACTTATTTACGGATGGTATGAAGTGCTAATCTTATGAGTCATTTCATATTTCTTTAAGACTGCCTGTATCATTTGGTTGTATAAATGTTTGTTTTGATCAATAATTAGGGCTTATAGGATACCAAACCTGTAGAAAATATTGTATTTAAGAAAACATGCAACCATTTTGGAATCATCAGTTTAGATGGCCTTTGTTTCCACCCACTTTGACACATAATCGATAGATAATAAAATGTAGACCAAATTAAAAGAGGATAAAAAATGTCCCATAAAATCGAGGCCCTAAAAGTAAAAAATTTCACAAACCAAAATTGGAGTTTGTGGCATCTCACCTTTTTGAATGATATTACATGTTCTTTACATCTCTCATAAGCTTTATAAATTTATTATGCCATTTATTTATCACTAAAATGTCCTTCGTAAGTATACGAATGTCAAAATATGAGGATATATGAGATTTCATTTTTAGGTACATCTTCGAACTACTTGATTAGAGCAATGCTTCCACAACTATGGATCTTCCTATACATGGTGCTTATCATCACTTTTGATCTTTTCCCTTTAAATTTTTGATAGATCTGTAGTTATCTACAAGTAGACAAATAATTTAGTATATTTGTATATCATAATAATTGGAAACTTGCAAAGAATAATTGCTCATCCGAGAATTCTTCTTTTAAATTAAGGTCGTCCTAACATGAGACAAGCAACTTAAATGATTTGCTACTCGATTTTCTACACCTTACTTGTCCTTGATTTCCAAATCAAATTTGCTCATCAATAAAATCTCTCATTAGTCTAAACTTTTTCCTCCTTCTTTAATAATAAGTATTTAAGAGCTACAAGATTAGAGAAAACAGTGACCTTAGTACCAAATAAGTAAAATATTTTTTTTACAAGAACGACCAGTAATAACTTTTTTTTTCAATTGTTGAGTAATTTCTTTAAGCATCATTTAAAGTTATATATGCATAGTAAATAACATAAGGCACTTTCTTTACTCGTTGTCTTAAAATAATTCCTACAACTTTGTCACTTGCGTCACACATAAGTTTGAATGGCAACTCCCGCTTAGGTGGTTAAATAATAGAGGCTAAAACTGCCAACCTTTTCAACTTGTTGATGACTTCTTTAATATTATTATTAAGTTAAAAAATAAAAATTTTCTAGAGTAACTTGTACAATGGGGATGCTATTTTTGAAAAAATTTTGAGAACCTTCAATAGCAACCTACATGGAAAAGAAATAAGAACACTTCCTGGATACTAACAAGGTAAGGAAAAGATTGAATAACATTTATTTTGGCCTTAGTTACTGTAATTCCACTAGATGAAATAACATGCCATAAGACTATACCTTGTTCCACTATAAGGTGACATATTTTGAAATTAAGAACTAGGTTAGTTTCCACACTTCTTTGTGAAATCAAACTCATATTTTACAAAAATTCATTGAAGAGCCTCTACGAATAGAGAAATCATGCATAAAAATTCAATAATTTACTCTACATAAATTGAGAATATGCTTACCTTACATCTTTGGAAAGTAGTTGATGTATCGTATATGTCAAAAGGCATTTTTCTATACATAAAAGTTCTAAAAGGACAAGTGAAATTTGTTTTCTCCTAATCTTCAGAAGCAGTTTTGATATGAAGTATCCTAAAAAACCATCGAGCAAATAGTAAAATGCTTTACTAGCTAATCTTTTTAACATCTTATCAAAAAATGAGAGAAGGAAATGGTCTTTTCAAGTTACTGTATTGAAATTCTTATAGTCAATACAAACTCATCATCTATTTTAAAGCTTAGCAGGAACTAAGTCTCCATCTTAAGTGGTGAAAAATGTCATTCCCATCTTTCTCATAACTATTTATTCAGGACTAACCCACTCATAATATGAAAATGAGTAGATTATCCCAGCTTGAAGGAGCTTTAAAATCTCTTTCTTCACTACCTCCATTGTCGAGGAGTTTAATCTTCTCTAAGGTTACCTTATAGGTTTGGCTCCATCTTTTAGGTGGATCTTGTGTAAACAAGTAGAAGAGCTATTACCTTTAACATCTACTACTGTACATCTGATGGTCATTTTAAAGTTTTTCAAAACCTCTACCAATATTTCGTCTTACATGAAAGTCAGCTTGTTTGAGATTATTACATGAAAGTCTCTTGCTCCTAAGAATACGTATTTTAAGTGTTTCAAAAATGGTTTTAACTCCAATTTTAGGGCTGTCATTACTGAAGTGACAAGCTTATTATTAGGTGTAGGCATGCTAACTCTAAATACTATAATATTGACATTTGTTTTACTTTCACAAAACTGTCCAAGGCTACCATACACTCCTGTAAACAAAAATTAAGGGAAATATCAGTATCTTCATCAATAAAAAGGCTTTCCATCATAAATGTCTCTAACTCATCCTTATCGTTAATTTTGAACTAGTTTTGTGCTAATAAATCCAAAACATCAACTGCGAAGGTAAGAAAGTTGACATCATGATATTACATTATATCATATATACTAAACTAAACAATATTCTTATTGTATTCCGCGGTTAAAGTATCATTGTGGATATCAATTTTTATTTTTTCTGTTTATAAAAATGGTCTTCCTAACAATATTGGTATTGATGGGTCATCATTTTTCCATATCCAAGACATATAAGTCAACAATAAAAATCAATTTGCTTTTAACATGCAGAAGAACATCCTCTACTAACCCATTACGTTATGCATTGGACCTATTTTCTAATTAATTCACTACCCCCATCTTTTCTAATGGCCATAAGTTACAAGTTAAATAAATATAATAATGCATATCGTCTATGGATACACCAAGATCTAGCATTGGTTTTTCCATTATAGAACCACCAATAGTGCAATGTATGGAAAACATAGCTCGGTCTTTACATTTTTATGGGATGATTTTTTGAATGATAACATATATGTTTCTTCCCAGCTTTACCTTTTCAATTCCTTATGTTTTCTATCTTCTTTTCATTGTACAAAGTTCCTTCGATAATTTAGCATACTTAAGTACTTGTTTAATCACATTAAAAACGAAAATATTTACCTTAAAATTTTAAAATGTCTCATATAAATGAGCATCTTATTCCATCTCTAATTATCCTTTAATACTTTCAAGAAAGGAGGAAGTATAGCTAAAGATGGAGTAGGGACTCATCCTTAGACATGGATATGCTTTACTTTACTTTAATTTATTCATTTTTTTTGTATATGAATTTAATAAAATTGGGGCTTTCATGAGCTCCTCAATTTTCTTTCCACTTAGTAATGTAATAACATTATAAACCTTTTTAGGATTTACTATAGTTTGTGATTATAGTTTATTTGAACCTTAAGACTTAAAAAGACTAATCACAGTGGCTAACTAACCCATCCTACTTTTAAAATTATGAATACTGGATGTCATCTCCTATTGAAATTTAATAGTATTAGTAGCTAATGCTTTAACAATGCCGTTACAAGACATACATGAATAAAAGGTTTAGGCTTATTGAGGTTATTTCAGAGGATATAGTTGATGACATTATTGAAAATTGGTCATAGGTTGATTTATTGTTGTATTACCATATCAAAAATTTGGATGATTTCGCCAACTAGGATTGTACATTAAATATAACTTATATTGATGTTAAGGTTATTCTAGAAAACTTCTTGTTATATTTGCTTATTCCATCAAATCTTCTTTTAATATTGGACACATTGATTAAGTGTCTTACTAATGACATATTCTACAAGCTTTTTCCACTTTTGTTTTTCCTACGATCAATTAACGAGCAAGTGCAATAAAATCATCCATACATTTTTCGAGATATGAAATGTTTAGCTTACTAACTCGTCGAGTTGAATAGTGCATCCTATCATTGAACCGCTGGGAATTAGGTGTGCCACTTTTGTTTTTCCTACAACCAATTAATGAAAAAGCGTAGTAAGATCATCCATACATTTTTTGAGACATGAAACATTTACCTTATTATCTCCTAAAGTTAAATAATGCATCTTGTCATTGCTAGGAATTAGTTGTCATAATGTGGATTAATGCACGAGCCACATCCGGTATTTAATCAACTCCTCCATTAGTAGCGTTGTGTTGAATGCAAAAATAAACTACTTCTTTTACGCTAAAAACTGCAAGTATAGGGGTTGTTACTTGTAGGAAAAAGTGAATATCGTCCCACAAAGATTGTGCTTAGGCACTACTTAATTAAGATTGTGCTTTGTTTAAGACCTAAATTCAGATAATAAAAAGTAAAAAATAAATTAAATTAAGCAAACTAGCAACGAACAAATAATGTAACAAAAGTGCAGAAACTTTGATTTAAAGTTTAAAGATTAAAGATTATAAATCATTTTTCCCTATCTTGTCTCCCTCCTACCTTGTTGATTGAATTATGCCTTACCTAAGATGTCCGAATGTTTCAATCACCCTCTCTTACGGTGTAATCAAATGTCCCTAGCCAAATTAAATGGAATTGACTATGCAATCTCTCATTCTACAAGATTAGTCCATCAATTTAACTAGTTATGAAGATATCTTATAGGTAATCAAATAATTAGTTAAGATCTCTCTTTAAATAATCAATTAACTTAATAAATACAGGTCTATAGGAGCTAACTCTCATTGTACAGCCCTACATAATTTACCCAACTCAATTTCTTAATATATTGTAAGGTTTAAGCAAAACATTTATCAAAAGCATTCATTCATTCAAAACAACAAAATAAGAGTTCAACAAGTAGTTTAAAAGTAATCTTTGCAATAAATTCAGCCACTCATAATAGGAACAAGTTCAACCATATCCATACTTTACATAATACAAAACATACTGAAATAAAAAAAAATAAAACAAATATAATGGTAACTTTCTTCCCATTTTGTATTTGTAAATATGGAATGATGGAAGCTCCTG
This sequence comes from Erythroxylum domingense, assembly GCA_025594535.1. Classification (NCBI taxonomy): domain Eukaryota; kingdom Viridiplantae; phylum Streptophyta; class Magnoliopsida; order Malpighiales; family Erythroxylaceae; genus Erythroxylum; species Erythroxylum domingense. The sequence goes on along the minus strand of JANQBM010000004.1, from coordinate 6,314,016 downwards.
ATTATCAATCCTGATCCCCACCTTTTGCACCTCGAAGCTTGTGACTTTTTTGAACAATCGATAAAAACGCTAATGGTGGCTATCGAAATCTCTGCATCTGTAAGGAAGGCCTAGGGTTTTTTATTTATTTAAGGTAACCTAGGTCTTTTCAGACTGAAAAGTCCCTTGAAAACTTGAGTCTGGAAGTGTCCCCGTATTTATCCCAACGGTGGCCGCGATAATGTCTGTCATGATCATGGCATGCAGGCTACAATCTTGGGCCAATCTTGGTACTTTTGTCACGATCGTGGCCTACTTACCACGATTGTGGGCCTGTGTTATGGCAAAGGTTCCTTCCAAAACTCTTCTGTTCTTCGATATTAACCTTGAATAGTAGCAAACTCATTAAGGCACTTCAAATACATAACATTGAACTCAAAAGCATGCTTTAACCCATAAAACATGTAAAATGCAAATATTTAGGGGTCGTTTGGTTCTACTTCTGTTTTTCTGATGTAGTTTTCAGTTTTCAGTTTTTTGTTTATGTTTTTCTTTAAAATAAAAACAAAAACTTGGTTAGTTGTTAATGTTAATATAGTTTTGTTTTTATTACTGATAATAATTACATATTAGATAAAAATTAAAGATAAATTATTTTTAATTAAATAAATTTATTTATTTTCTTATATAATATTTATTAACAAATTATTAATAAAGTTATGTTATTTTAATAACATAAATAATTTATAAATTAAAAATTTATTTATAAATTAATATTTATTTGAAATATATTTTAATTATTAGATCAAATTTTATTTTAATATTTATATATTTTAAATTTAATTAAATATAATTTAATTATAAAAATCAAATAAAATTAAATAATTCATAATTTTTATTGATGATTAATTTTAATTTATTAAATATATAATCTTGAATTAAATTATTCATAATTTTTATTAATAATTAAATAATTAAATAATATATATTTAAATGATAGTAAATCAGATAATGAGAAAAACAGGAAACAAAAATCACTTTTTATGGTTTTCATAATTTTTGAAAACTGAAAGAAACTAAATCTAAAAACAGAAACTAAAAACTTAAACAAATAGGTTTTTTTTTTTTTCTGAATTTGAAAACAAAAACAAAAATGAAAACAAACACCGCTTAACAAATTAACTCAATTCTAATCTAAACATATACTAAATAATCAAATTAACAACTAAACATACACTAAACTATCCACTAAAGTACGATGCAATCTATAACTATCAACATCCTCGCACTTAAACTTTTGCTTGTTATAAAAAAATCAAATATAACCAATAAAATTCTATCACTTCATTTTCATAAAGAATAAAGCATGTAATCCCTCAAACTTTGGCCGACTCAAGTGTCAAGCTACAACACACATCATAACTAATTTTCATTGGACCAAATAAGCAAACTCAACTTATGAAATCATCACTTAATGATAAGTATAAACTCGAAATGGACCTTTCTTACGAATTTCACTCATTTCTCTCAAGTGTTTGATGGTTAGTATTTCGCTCAAACTTCCTATAGGAAACCTCACTATCATAGGCTTGCTAATAAACCAATTTTCCTCCACAATGATTACATGCTAAGATAAATCAAAAGTACTTTGTTTCAGGTTGTAATATGGCTAGGGTTAAGATGGCTCAAAAAGGTTTTATGGGTTTATCATAAGCATTTATAAAGTACTAAGTCTACAAGGGGATGACAAAGATAAAATTCTAAGATATATAAATGGATATGACTACTACTCCGCTCTTATTGACGCTACTACATGTTATTCCTTTTCTTTTTTATTTGATTTTGTTCTTTTCTCTCTTCTCTTTTTTTTTTATCATAATAAAGAAACAATGAACAGAAAACAACAACTATATGTAATGTGTTTTAAGAGTAGAAGTACTAAAATCTACTCAAAGCATCTCATAAAGGAAAAAAATTTGTAGCGAAAAAATCTCAAACTAAAGTATCATTTAGAACTCTGTTAACTTATGATTTGGCAAGCTAATGGAGTTTTTGGATTTTTAAATAGGGTGATTTCAAGAAACAAAAGGTTAAAGGCTCAACGGGGCTAGCAAGGGATAGTAAAAGGGTAGGTGATTTAAGCCAAGGGTTAAAACAAAAAAGGACCTTAATCATTTCTTTCTAACATGCATGTAATATATTCAAACCGATTCAAAGCAAGTTTTGAAGATAATTACCTAAGGAATCATCAAACAAACAAGGAAATGAAATGACTATAGAATGGGGTCATAAAGGCTCAATTCCTCACATAGGCTCAAATGAAATCCATTATGCTTCTATACACTACCTCGTTGCTCAAGTGTCAAGCTCTAATTAAGCTTATGTAGCTAACTACTTGCATCACTCCATATGGTTCACTCTCCACTCAAGTCGCCTAATTTGAGTTCACATATGCATTTAATCTCATTCCAACTAGCATGATAGAATCTTATGGCAACACATTCATCAAAAGATTCAAATTTAAGGGAAATGACATACCTAATACTAACAACCTAACCTGCATCCTAAATGACATGCAAAAATGCAAAAAAAAAATGCAAAGACTACCTCCCCACACTTGAACAATACATTGTCCTCAATTTGAAAAGGGGAACACCCAAAACTAATAAACAACATAATGAAAAAAAACAAAAAACACAAAGAGAATAATAGAAGAGATTAAAGGAAAGATGGGTTCATAGTGGTGGGGGCAATGGAGGTGGCGCTATGATGCACAACAAACCTTCAAGTAACCTCAAAACACATTATTGAACCTAAACATTAAGAGATCGAAGGGTGAAACAAGTTAAAACCCAATCAAAACCAAACTAAACACTATCAAATCAAAGCAAAACCATATTCATACAAAGACAAGCAAATGAAAGACAAACATGCTAAGTTAAGGTCATTAACTTGACCATTCCATATACAATCTTGAAAGAGTGAGTGAATGGAAAGAAAGTACTTCCCTTTCTTATAAAAATGGCCCTCCAAATTATAGCTTACACCTATGCCCATTAACCTTAAAAGTTTCACCCTTATCAATTTCCAATTCTAAAGCTCCATAGGAAAGCACTTGAATAACCTTGAAGGGGCCACTCCATCTTGACTTGAGCTTTCTGGAAAATAACTGAAGATGTGAATTGAACAAAAGCACTAAGTCTCCACTCTTGAATTCTTTCTTATTGATGTGGGCCATGCCATTTCTTAGCCTTTCCTTATATAACTTGGCATTTTCATATGCATCATACCTTAACTCCTCCAATTCATCGAGTTGTAACAATTTCTTCTCGCCTCTAACTTCCAATCCATATTCAATTTTCTAATTGCCTAATAGGCTCTATGCTCCAGCTCTAATGGTAAATGGCAAGCCTTTCCATACATAAGTTGATATGGTGTTGTACCTATGGGAGTTTTGAAGGTTGTCCTGTAAGCCCACAATGTATCATCCAGCTTCAAAGCCTAATCTTTTCTTGAAGTGTTCACTACCTTCTCCAAAATATTCTTCAAATCTTTATTCACCACCTCCACTTAGTCACTCATGTGCTAGTGGTAAGGGGTTGCCACTCTATGATGAACATTATATCTCCTTAGAAAAGCCTCAAAAGGTTGTTGCAAAACGGATTCCCTTTATCACTTATTATAGCTTTAGGCACCTTAAATCTAGTAAAGATCTTCTTAATGAACCATTGCACCAGTTTGCCATCATTTGTTAGAGTAGTTATTGCTTCGACCCACCTAGACATATAATCAACTCCAACCAAAATATAAGAGTTACCTAGGAAAGATGAGAATGATCCTATAAAATTCAAGCCCTACACATCAAATATCTCCACCTCCATGATGTTTGAAAGTGGCATCTCATCTCTCTTCAAAATATTACCCACTCATTAGCACCTATCATAATGCAATACAAAATCTCAAGTATCCTTGAACAAGTTTGGCCAGTAGAATCCACACTCCAAAATGCGAGCAACTATCATGTTCACTCCATAGTGTCCTGCATAAACTGAACTATGACACTGAGTCAAAACTTCAGGCATTTCATCTTTAAGGACACACCAGCGAATCAAACTGTCAGCACACATTTTATATAACACAGGTTCATCCAAATATAATGAGAACACTGAAATAAGAAATGCTTCCTTTGTTGATGTGAGAGATTAGGGGGAATAACACCACCTAAACGATAATTGACAATATCTATAAACTGAGGAAGAAAAGGATTTTCTACCATCATTAAGGCCTCGTCAGGAAAATGCTCTTCAATTTCTTTTCCCTTTTCATTTTGTACCCCTTCAAGTCTTGATAGGTGATCTGCTACAACATTTTCTGCTCCTTTCTTGTCCTTAATCTCAATGTTGAATTTTTAGAGCAGAAGCACCCATCGAATGAGCCTAGCCTTGGCATCCTTCTTTGCAAAAAGATAATGCAATGTCATATGATCTATAAAAACAATAACTTATAAGCCTAAAAGATAAGAACAAAAATTTTCACATGAAAATACCACTACAAGTAACTCCTTCTTAGTAGTGGTGCAGTTCAATTGTGCTTTCGTCAAGGTCTTGATGGCGTAGTAAATTGCGTGTAGCCTCTTCTCCTTTCATTGTCCGAGTACACAACCAATGATATGGTTGCTTGCATTACACATGATCTCGAAGGGAAGTGACCAATCCGGTGATGTCAAAATAGGTACTGTAGTAATTGTCTTCTTTAACCTACTAAAAGAATCTAAACAATCATCATCAAATATAAAAGACACATCCTTAACTAACAAATGAGTTAAAGGTCTAGCAATAATAGAAAAGTCCTTGATGCATCGTTTGTAGAACTTTACATGACCAAGTAATGCTGGATGCTTTTGAAGTTGGTAGAAGGTGGAAGCTTTTCAATTACTTCAGTCTTAACTCGATCTACCTCAATCCCCTTGCATGAGATCTTATAGCCCAAAACAACTCCCTATTGGACCATGAAATGACACTTCTCCTATTTCAAGAATAAATAAGACTCCTCGCACCTGTGTAACACTCTATCCAAATTAAACAAGCAATGATCAAAAGAGTCTAAAAAAACTGAGAACTTATCCATAAATACCTCTATGAAGTCTTCATTCATATCTGCAAAGATGGTTATCATGCACCTTTATAATGGGTTGGTGCATTGCATAGACCAAAAGGCATCTTCCTGTAAGCAAAATTTCCACAAGGACAAGAGAAAGTAGTCTTCTCTTAGTCCTATGGGTATATGAATACCTGATTATACCCTAAATATCCATAAAAAATAATAAAAAGCATGGCCAGCCACCCTCTCAATCATTTGGCCCATAAAAGGTAATAGGAAATGGTCTTTCTTGGTGGACAAATTCAGCTTCCTATGGTCAATGCACATTCTCCAACTTGTGATGGTCCTAGTGTAAATCTTTGCACCTTTTTCATTCTCCATCACTATCATATCTCCCTTCTTAGGCACATACTGCATGGGACTCACCCATTCGCTATCTCAAATTGGGTATATAATACCCACTTCTAAAAGCTTCACCACTTCCTTCTTTACAACCTTTTGCATGTTTGGATTTAACCTTCTTTTCCTCTCTCACTGTCTTGCATCCTTCTTCAAGGTTAATCCTATGCATCACCACATTGGGGCTAATCCCCCAAATATCAGAAATTGCCACTTCATGGCTCTCATCCTCTTCTTAATGGTCTCTACCACTTTCTCTTCTTGCTCAAAATCTAATTGGTTGGAAAAGATGATGGGTAGGGTGTGATCCTTACCTAGAAATGTGTATCTTAGGTGGGAAGGTAAGGGTTTTAGTTCTACAGTGGGTGGCTTTATAATGGAGGGTGGTGTGGGTGCATCTGTTCTCTCTAACTTCTCTTGCTCACCCTCCTCACACAATTCCTCTTCGCTCACACTCTCATCCCTATGCACATCAACTTCCTCTTCAACTTCCTTCACACAATCATCCACAACATCAATCTTCATCCATGTACTTCTATCTACAGGCTTCTTCAAAGATTTAGTCAAATTGAATTCAACCTGCTCATTACCAATTCTTAAAACTAGTTTTCCTTCATACACATCAACTAATGCCCTACCAGTATTCATAAAGGGCCTACTTAAAATCAATGGACAATTCTTATCTTCTTCAAAATCTAACATAACAAAATCAACAGGAATTATAAACTTATATACTTTTACTAGAACGTCTTCTACTACCCCAAATGGCCTATTGATGGATTAAACCTAAAGTTGGATAAGCATAGATGTTGGCTTAACGTCTCCTTGGCCCAATTTCCTAAAAATAGACAAAGGCATCAAGTTAATATTTGCGCCAAAATCACATAAGCAGTTAGAAAATTCAAAATCACTAACAACACATGGAATAGTAAAAATCCCTAGATCTTGTAGTTTTAAAGGCATTATGCTTGTGATGATTGAACTACAGTTTTCCATCAAGGTCACTGTCTAATTATTCTTCCAAGTGCAATTGTGCGTCAATATATCTTGAGAAACTTCGCATACTTGGGCATACACTCCAATGCCTCCACTAAAGACAAATTAATCTGAAGCTTCTTTAACTTCTCTAAGAATTTGGAGAACTGACTGTCTACTTGATGTTCTCTCACTCTCTACGGATATGGAATCTTAGGCTTGTAAGGTGGTGGTGGCACATATGGCTTCTTTTCTTCTTTCTCTTCTACCTTCTCTTCTTCCATCTTTTTGCCTTTACCTTTCTCCTTTTATTGGCTATCCTTTTGCACACTTGGATCCTCCAATTGCTTGCCACTCCTAAGTGTGATCGCGTTGAGTTGTTCCTTTGGATTGGCCTTGGTGTTGCTTGGTAAGCTTTCTGCATTCCTAGAAGGCAAAGCATTAGCAAGTTGACCTACCTGTACCTCCAAGTTGTGGATGGATGAAGCGTGGTTATTCCCAATCTGGTTAAACTTTGCCTCCATTCTCTTCTGACTCTCTTCTTGTCTTTTTTGACATTCCTCTTGACTTGAGAAATTTGAACTTAATACATCCATTAGCTTATCCATTTTGCTCTCCAAAGACCCAAGTCAGTCTTATTGAAATCTGGGTGGTCCTTGTGCTCTCACTTAGCCACCTACATTGTTTGTATTCTATGAAAATTTTGAGTGGTTTTTCCACCCAAAATTGTAAGTGTTAGAGTATGGATTGTTACCTCTTTACTGTTGGCCCAAGTAATTTACTTGCTCTGTACCACTGGCTCCTAGCAAAAAGCATTCAGTTATGCTATGGTTGTCCTGCCCACATAACTCACATTGTAATTGCATGGCCTTGACTATAGATGAAGAAGCTCCCTGTATGTTAATCAACTACTTGGTAAGGGCAGTATTCTGTACTTGCAAGGTGGGCACCCAGTCAATTGGAATCATCCCTTTTTACTCCTTGGACCCTTGTCTACTTCTTTCATTTAACCACATGCAGCTGTCGCTCGCCAACTCTTCTAAAAGATTATGAGTTGGATCCATAGTTTTCCTCATTAAAAACCATCCTGTAACTGCATCTATGGTTCCCCTTGCGCTCTGATTCACACCATTGTAGAATGTCTGCAAAATGAATTCCCTCAGAAGGTTCTGGTGGGGGTAACTCCTTTGTAATTCCTTAAATCTCTCTGAGTCTTTATACAACGACTTCCCATCACTTTGTTGAAAGTTTGTGATCTCCTTGATGATTCTTGTTATCTTGGTCACGGGAAGTACTTATCCAGGAAAACTTGTGCTAGCTACTCCCAAGTAGTGATTTACCCTGAACTGTGTGAGTTATACCATGTCTTTTCTTGATCCCTCAAGGTAAAAGGAAACAATCTTAAACTCACAGCATCATTAGATATCCCATTAAACTTGAAGGCATCGCAAATCTCCAAGAGATGGGCACTGGGATCTTCATTTGACAACCCATAAAACTACACACTACTCTGAAGTATGTTGATGAGTGTCGGCTTGATCTCAAAGCTATTGACTTGAACTGTAGCCTTTGCAACTCCTTGAGGACTAAACCCTGACCATATAAACTCTATCAATGTCTTCTGAGCTCCTCTTTGCTCTCCTTCTTCTGCCATATTCCTTTGTATTTTGTCTTGACGGCTAGCTCTTCTTAGCTCTCTTTCGTGCCTTTCAATGTCTGAAAACTCTTCTTCGCTAAGCTCGTTAAACCTTCTTGTGCTCCTTATATTAATGCACCTATAAATACTCAAGGAAGACTATCAAACACTCTTAAATCAAAACAAGATGCTAAACAAAACAATCCCCAAACAACGACACCAAAAACTTGTTAAATGCAAAAACAAACTACTTGTTTTATGCTAAAAATTGCAAGTATACGGGTCATTACTTGTAGTAAAAAACGGATATCGTCCTATAGAGATTGTGCTTAGGCACCACTTAATTCAGGTTGTTCTTTTAAATAATAAAAACTGAAAAGTAAACTAAATCAAATAAACTAGCAACGAACAAATAATGTAACAAAAGTGTAGAAATTTTGATTTCAAGTTTAAAGATTATAGTTCACTTTTTCCTATCTTGTCTCCCTCCTACCTTATTGATTGAATTATGCCTTACCTAATATGTCATAATGTTTCAATCATCGTCTCTCCAGGTGTAATCAAATGTCCCTAGCCAAATTGAACGAAATTGACTATGCAATCTCTAAATCTGCAAGATCAGTCCACCAATTTAAATAGTTATGAAACTATCCTATGGGTAATCAACTAATTAGTCAAGATCTCTCTCTAACTAATCAATTAACTTGATAAATGTAGGTCTAATTGGGGTCAACTCTCATTGTACAGCCCTACACAATTTACCCAACTCAATTTCTCAATATTTTTTAAGGTTTAAGCACAATATTTATCAAAAGCATTCATTCATTCAAAACAACAAAGTAGGAGTTCAACAAGTAGTTTAAAAGTAATCTCTATAATAAATTCATCCACTTATAATAGGAACAAGTTCAACTATATCTGTATTCTCCAGAATTCAAAACATACTGAAATAAAAACAAAAATAAAATAAACACAATGGTAACTTTCTTCTCGTTTTGTATCTGAAAATCTGGAATGATGGAAGCTCTTGATTATCAATCTTGATCCCCACCTTTGCAACTCAAAGCTTGTGACTTTTGGTGAACAATAAACAAAAACGTGAATGGTGGCTGCCGAAATCTCAGTATCTATAAGGAAGGCCTAGGATTTTTTCTATTTAGGATCACCTAGGGTCTTTTCAGGCCAAAAAATTCCTCGAAAACTTGAGTCTGAAAGTGTCCTCACATTTGTCCCGATGCTGGCCATGATCGTGGCCTATATGACACGATCATGGCCCTTGAGTAAGCTCTCTATTACGATAATGGCATGCATTCCACAATCGTGGGCCAATCCTAGTGCTTTCATCACGATCGTGGCCGATAGGCCAATCTTGGTGCTTATGTCATGATCATGACCTGCCTACCACAATCTTGGGCCTGTGTTATAGCCTGAGTTCCCTCCGAAACTCCTTCGTTCTTCAATATTGACCCTGAAATAGAAGCAAACTCGTCAAGGCACCTTAAATACACTACATCGAAGCTTAAAAGTATGCAATAAACCATAAAACATGCAAAACACAAATATTTAACAAACTAGCATAATTCTAACCTCTAAACACATACTAAATAATCAAATTAACAACTAAACACACACCAAACTGCCCACTAAAACACGATGCAATCTACAACTATCATATTGATAATACTCTTATCAGTTAGTATAAGTCCTCAGTAAAAATATTGAATTAGGAAACTTTTCCTAATTTGGTGATGCAGACGATTGACACGTGGCTTTTTAAAATGCTCGTAATACTTATATAGTGACTCGCTATTATGTTGTCAAATGCCATAAATTTCCTTTATAATATTGGTGGCTCTCGAGAAATTTTCCAAAAATTGCTTCTTCATTTAGTTCCATATGGTGATACTAGTGGGTGGTAAATAATATAACTAATCTTAAAGATTATCCTTCAAATATAATAGGAAGCCTACAAATTAATTTGGTCTTTAACAAAACCATTGGGCTTCATTCCTATACATACTACAAGGAGTTCCTAAAGATGTTTAAATGGATCCTCACCTGTAATACCACAAAAGCTTTACAATAAATGAATTAGACTATATTTTAATTCAAAGATAACATTTGTGTTAAAATTAGGAAAAGTTATTTAGTGAGATTATTAGTTCAAATTTGGTTTGATGAGTTGTTATAGAGTTCGATTATTCTCAATGGTTTATATTATTTAACTAATTGTAATGTTGCACTGCTTTCGAATCTTTGTTTCTTTCCTTGTCTTTTTTGCAGTCTCATCGATCTATTAATTATATTATAAATTAACTTCCTTTGAAGATCTCGTAATGAACATACATACCTGGAATTCCTTAACAACGGATCTAAAATTTGATGTAACTATCATCTGTACCACAAATTAATTCCTGGATTCTTACAATCAATAAATACAATATAAGAAAGTAGGAGTTGATCCCATGAGAAATTCTAGTTCACCAATTGTTATGAAGGAAAATAATTAATATAGGGTGTTATGAAATCTTGTCAAAAGGAAAATAAAGGAAATAATAAATGAGCGTTCTTAATAAAACACAACTTAGTATACGGTTGCTTCCACCTTTGAAACTATAATTGGTTATTGGTAAAAATAATTGTTTCATCAATTATATATTCCAAGTGATACTAAATATCCGTCTTTCTTTAAGATTTTTAATTGAAAATATGTAATTCAATAAACACTTACGACTTAACAATATTCAATCTAAAATTTAATTAAATAACAACGTTAAGAAAAGAAAGACCTTCAAAGCAAGATAACACAACATCTGTAGTTTCATTTAATTGAGTTGAACAATTTTCCTAAGAGTAATAATTTTTGATGTAGCAAATTAAAACTCTTAGTTACTGCAAATGATTAAAAGAATTGAAATTTTACGTATTCGAACTTTAATATAGCAAATGATCATTTTAGTCAATAAACTAATGGTACATATTAGAAATAAATAAAAATAATCATAAAATAGAAGTATAGAAATATAATCTAATATGCAAATGAATGAAATACTTTCACAATAAAATCCAGTTGCCTTCTAATATTCAAAGTTCCAAAATGGATGGATTTGCTTCTTCATATCTTGCCTCTATTTGAAGTCAATTGACCATATGTGAAAAGTCTTATGGTTGTGATCCTTTAGATCCCCCAGATCATAACTTCATTGATTTCCACCCAAATCTAGCTAATATAAGGTTTAAATCGTTTTTTACACAATTTTCACTTGCAGATTCAAAGTCTAGAAATTGTAAAATCTATTGATCGTACCCATGTCTAAAATCACACAAGATTGTTTTCTTCTATATTTTAATTTGATTCCAATAATTTGATCCAAATCTATAAAATGAAGTGTTTTGTAGTTCAAATCTCCTTGATTCACCCTTCATTATTGTTGACATTTCTCCTCCATTTAAATTCTGAATTTGTATTAAGGCCCAACATTTTTCTTGTCAAAATATTATCTTAAACCTTTATCAGGTAAAAACAAACAAAATATTGAATTTAGACATATTAACATATGATTATAGAAGGTTTTAAATGTAAAAAATTAGGTAAAATTATGACAAATCATGAGTCAATAGTGGACACAGTTATATGGATGAAGGTGTAAGCTACTGCAACCATGTACGAGTTGAAAGATGATATTTGAGTGTAGACATGCCCATATTAAGTTAGACATAACCTTGTAAGTGGATGAAACAACCATGTCTACTAATCATATAAGTCAATAGTGTTGAGCCCAGGTCCCGATTCGAATTTCATGGCGACTATGCGCCATAATTAGGATTTTCTGGGAATATAATTTAGTTAAAGGAAAATCATGGTGGGACCTTTTGTAATACACAATTAATAATGAAATGTCATAAAATAATTTTAGGCATGACAATAAATTAAAAGGGGGTCGAATAACACAAATAATCACTTAGAACTTAACCAATAAAATGTTTTGTCCAACATTTGTAATTATCACAGCTATGACATAAAAATGTCACAACCATGAATTTTTCATAAAAGTTTCACGGCCAGGACATAATAATATCATAGCCGTGACAAAGGGGAGAGGGATGTCATGGTTATGACATAAAATTGTCACAACCGTGACAATGGAGTGGGATGTCACAGTTGTGATAGTAAATTGTCAAAATCATAAGAATGGGAGATGTCATAGGGGTGAGGATTTTTGCATTGGCATGAGAGGTAATGAAAGAGTCACAGGGATGAGGTTTTATGTATGGGTGTGAGGGAAGAACAAAGTCGCGACTTTCCAGTCACACTCTCTCCCTTCAAACCATCAGAACTTTCAACTCAGAAATCTAAAAATTACAAACTTTATGTCGTTAGAAAGAAAAGAAAAAGATTTACAACTTTCGTGAAGACACTTTTGTCTAATTTTGCTTAGATCAGTGTAGTTTATGCCTTGAATTTTTAGACTACATTTTAACCCTCTATTTTTATTCATCTGCGATCATCGTCTATATATATATGTAAAACCAGTAACTACAACCACAAGACCCGAGTCCAAAATTCAATTCCATACATAAAACTTCCAATTTAAACAAATTTACTTAAGAAAAATCCATCCCAAAAATCATCAAGCAATAAAAATTTCATTTAACAGAACATAACATTTTACACATACATATAAGAATCTCTGCAACTTTTCTATCAACTTTCACTAAACAAAGTTCTTGCACAACTCCATATTACAAATCCCAAAAACCACATTAGTAGCAAAATGCAAAACACTTTCATGGATGCTCATGCTTGAAATTATTCTAAGTGCCAAAAGTTTTTGAACTACCTAGTTCAGTTACAAATGATAAAAATATTTGGAATCTGCTGAATTTTGCAAGTTAATGTTGTTTTGCCTTTTCTTCACCTGAGGAGTGGAAAATAGTGGGGTGAGCTAGGAAGCTCAGTGGCTAATATGTTTAAACCACTTGCTAAAAAAATTCACACAATCAAGTATTTATATATATATATATATATATATATATAAACCACATGCTAAATTTAGCAGAATCACATTCAAAATTTAAGACTTTTCATATATATCTAAACACATTACCACATAATTCAGCTCATATTTTTAATTCAATCATCACAAAATATTATTCAAACATATTCCATATACAACAATTCAGGATGAAATGCACAAACAAAATGGTTCGAGAGAATCCCATAAAATGGAATGGCGAAACCGAAGTTTACACTATGAACAAAATGATTCCCTTTTTCAGAGCTCATATGCCACAAGCGGGCAGTCGGGAAAAGGTTTTAAGTCGACGTGAATGTGACGAGCAAAATGGTATCTCTCTTACCCACATAAAGAGATTTCAGATGCTTACATATCAAAATCATATTTTTCATGCTTCTTAAGAATTTATGTTTTTCCTTAGCATAAAGCAACACAATTATACAACGAAAATGATATAAATTTAGAGAATGTGTTTCCCGCATTCACAATGAATCAAGACAACATTTATAGCATTCATATACAAATATTTTTACTCATCATCACAAAACTATAAACATATTACCCACCTATTTTACTTGATACTTCCAAGATCAA
>JANQBM010000004.1:6289536-6300215 GCA_025594535.1 Erythroxylum domingense | reverse complement strand
ACACTCAAATAAAATAGACAATGCAGACGCGAACTGATCCCTACTTCCTCTTTTCTCTCTCCTGTGTAATAGACATACTCCCGTCTCCTAACGGGGTATTCTTCTGAGTCCTGAAAAATATTTACAAATTGGGGTGAGTTTTATATCGCCAATATATCCTTATCAATCAATTATTGAGATAGGTCAGTGAGATGAGTGATTCAATTTATGATTAATGAAGGAACAAATTGGAAATAAATAAATAGTGAGTCAAAAGCAAATATTGGAGTTGCATACATAGTGAAGATCCATCCAAGGAAATTGAGAGTGGATACCTGGTGTTGATATAATAAATGGATAAGTGTGGAAGTCAGAGATAATCTTACCCCTCAACCCGAAATGAATTTCGAGGACGAAATTTTTTTGAAGGAGGGGAGAATTGTAACATCCCGTTTCCAGAGAACGGGTTCGGGTTCAGCGGTAGTGAGGTGTTACATGGTAGTCCTGGTAGTTCCTCTGGAAAGTAATCTGGAAATTCTTTGACTACTGGAATATTTTCTAACTTTTCTTCATCTGCTTTCGTGTCTACCACATATGCCAAGTATGCTTCATTCCCTTTCTTCGTCATTTTCTCTATTGTTAGAGCCGAAATAAATTTAGATGGGCTTGCTCTCTTATCTCCCACAAACACTGCCTTTTCGCCTTTTTCTAGCATAAACTCTACTGTCTTCTGTTTACAATTCAAGTTAGCACTATATTTTTCTAAGGTATCCATGCTCAAAATCACATCCAACCCTTTCATTTCTAATGGCATTAAATCCACCACTAATGTCACCTCACCAACATAGATTTCATACCTTTGACAAACATGACCTATAATGACATGATGACCAATCGGGGTACTAACTATCAAAGGACTATCAATGAGACTCAAATATCTATCATGCAAAATCATAATTGATGAAATAAATGAATGGGTAAATCCCGGATCAATTAGAACAATAACATCATCATGAAATAATTTAACCGTACCAGTCACAACTTCTGGAGCTGCTTCTGCTTCCTCCCTCGTCATTGCAAATACCCTAGCTGGTACTTGCCCCTTCGGTCTTCCTGGAGGATTTACCTTCTTGACCATACTAGAACTACCCACCTCAGTTACAGATTTAACACCCACAGTTTCAATCCTCCTTGAAGCTTGCATCTGAGTTCCCTCTCTTCTTATATTTTGTAGACACTCCTTGGCCATGTTCCCTTTTTCTCCATAATTAAAGCCAGCTCCCGTTAGTCGATAACACTCACCTTTATGGAATTTTCCACAGTGATCACATTTTAGATGGGATGGCTTATTCCCCCTCTCCTCTTCTACCTCCTCCTACTGTCGAGGCTTGGAGAGAAATAGTTCTCGTCAGTTTGGGTCTACTTAATCCACTGCTTTGAACCTCAGATAGTGTAGGGAAAGTCTTGGCACTCCTTCCTAGCATAGGCATACTACCTCCCTTACTAAGTTATTCTCTTCCTTTTCTCTTTCTATTTACTACACTCTTTATATTCTCCATATTTTTAACCCTCAGGGCAGCCTCTACAAACTGTTAAAAGTAGCAAAAATTTTGCACCACCACTTTTTCTCTAATGGCCAAATGCAAACCTGCTTCAAATCTTTGACACTTAGCTGCTTCACTCATTATCAGCTCGGCTGCATATTTGGATAACTATGTAAACCTACACTCATACTCTCTCACCGTCATCTCCTTTTGAGTGAGGCTCAAAAACTCCCTCAGCTTCTGTTGAATGTACACCTCGGACAGATACTTCTTCTTATAGACAGCTTGGAAATCAGCCCATGTTAACAATGACGACTTATTCTGACTCCCTGATACGCTTTCCTACCAATGCAAGGCATCACCCTGTAGCAAGCTCGTAGCATACACTATCTTGTCTTCATCTTCACAATCCATTTTATCCAATATTCTTTCAGTCTTCCTCAACCATGTCTTGGCTTCCTCTAGATCAGTTGTTCCATAAAAATCCACTGCACCATACTTCCTCAGCTTATCAAATTGTCTTTCTTTCTTAGCCGGTGCTGGAGTGGAAGTTGATGGCATCTGACCCATGGCCTGAACAAAAGCCTGAGCAAATGCTTGGAACATTCTAGGATCGAAAGGATTAGGCATTTGCTTTGGTGGAAGAGGAGACTTCTGTGTTTGTGGTTGAGAGGGCTCACTTGCCTACCCTACTATCGCGTCAGCAATCACTGAGGCTCTAGACTCATCAATACCCTCCTCTCTCGGTGGAGAATTAGGTGCAGTAGATCCTTGCAAAACACCTCGTGTTCTTCTACAAGGTGGAATTTTACTCCTTCAATAAACTATTATCATTAGCTTATTTTCATTTTAAATCTTATGTCCTACATGTATGTATGATATGCATGTCACTTAATGTAATCAATCAAATTAACATAATAACAATTAATCACATAGCATAATAATTCATAACATAACATATTCTAAGCCTAGGAATCCTTAGAAACTGTAGGCTCTGATATCAAAGATGTTAGGCCCGGGTCTCGATTTGAATTTCATGAAGACTACGTACCATAATTAGGATTTTTTGGGAACATAATTTAGTTAAAGGAAAATCATGGTGGGACTTTTTGTAATACACAATTAATAATGAAATATCATAAAAAAATTTTAGGCAAAAAAATAAATTAAAAGGTGGTCGGATAACAACTTAGAACTTAACCAATGAAATGTTTTGTCCAACATTTGTAATTATCACGACTATGACGTAAAAAGTCACAACCATGAATTTTTCATAGAAGTGTTACAGCCGTGACATAATAATGTCACAGCCGTGACAAAGGGGAGAGGGATGTCACAGTTGTGATAGGAAATTGTCACAATCATGACAATGGGAGCTGTCATGGGGGTGAGGATTGTTGCATGGGCATGAGAGGTAATGAAAGAGTCACGGGGGTGAGGTTTTATGCATGGACGTAAGGGAAGAACAACATCGCGACTTTCCAGTCGCACTCCCTCCCTTCAAACCATCAGAATTTTAAACTCAGAAATCCAAAAATTACAAACTTTATGTCGTTAGAAAGCTAAAAAAAAGATCTACAGCTTTCATGATGACACTTTTGTCTAATTTTGCTTAGATTAGTGCAGTTTATGCCTTGAAGTTTCATACTACATTTTAACCCTCTATTTTCATTCATCTGCTATCAGCATCTATATATATATGTAAAATCAGACACTATAAGCAAGACCCTAATCTAACATTCAATTCCATACATACAACTTCCAATCTAAACAATTTTACTTAAGAAAAATCCATCCCAAAAACCATCACACAACAAAAATTTTATTTGACAAAACATAACATTTTACACATACATATGAGAATCTTTGCAACTTTTTCTGTAAACTTTCACTAAATAAAGTTCTTGCACAGCTCCATATTACAAATTCCAAAAACCACATCAGTAGAAAAATGCACAACACTTTTATGGATGCTCATGCTTGGAATGATTCTAAGTGCCAAAAGTTTCTGAACTACCTAGTTCAGTTACAAATGATAAAAATCCTTGGAGTCTGCCGAATTTTGCAATTTAATGTTGTTCTACTTTTTTTGCATTAGAGGAGTGGAAAAATATGGGAGTGAGCTAGAAAGCTCAATGGCTAATATGTTTAAAACAACGAACCACACACAATCAAGTATATATATATATAAACCACACGCTGATCTTAGCAGGATCACATTCAAAATTTAAGACTTTTCACATATATTTGAACACATTATCACATAATTCAGCTCATATTTTTCATTCAATCATCACAAAATATCATTCAAACATCTTCTATATCCAACAATTTAGGATGAAATGCACAAACAAAATGGCTTGAGAGAATCTCATAAAATAAAATGGTGAAACCAAAGTTTACATCATGAACGAAATGAGTCCATTTTTCGGAGCTCATATGCCAAAAGCGGGCAGCTGGGAGAAGGCTTTAAGTCAACGTGCATGTGACGAACGAAATGGTATCTCTCTTATCCACATAAACAGATTTCAGATGCATACATATCAAAGTCATCTTTTTCATACTTTTTAAGTTTATGTTTTTCCTTAGCATAAGCAACACAATTATACAACAAACATGATATAAATTTAGAGAATATTTTTCCCACATTCATAATGAATCAAGACAACATTTATAACATTTATACACAAATATTTTTGCTCATCATCACAAAACTATAAACATATTACCCACCTATTTTACTTGATACTTCCAAAGTCAAACTTGCTCTTCTCCTTGCTCTTGACTTCGGCTAGCTTGATTCCCTTCAAAAACATATATTTTCTTTTAATCAACACACACATATGAAGTTTTCCTTAAACCTAAGTATCCATTAATGAGCTTAAGCTTGATCTATTCTTGATTTCTCTAACTCAAAGAACTAAGATCTAACTAAAGACATAAAAATCCAAGAATATAAAGCTCTTATTCTTCTTCTTTCTCTCTCTTCATTTTCATCACATGAAGCCTACTTTCTCTACTTCCTTCATCTATCAAAACAAAACGAATAGGCAAAGAGTACTTAAAAACTCACTTAAAGTTTTCTTTCTTCTTCTTTCTCCTTTTTCATTCTTTCCTTCTTCTTCCTTTTCTTTCTCCTTCTCTCCTTCTAGTCTCTTCCACGACTCTCTCTTTCTTTTGATTTCTTAACTCTCACAACTCCTTCTTCCCTTCTTTTTCTTATTAGTTTAAGACAAAAATTTTTATTTTCAAATCTTACCCTTCCTTAATAAAGCAAATTCCTACTAACTCCTCCACTTAATTCTAATTCTTTCTAACCATATAAAATTCATAATATAGCATATTAATCTCCAAAATATTTTTAATTCATAAATTCTAATTTATTTTCATGCTTGAAAATTTAATAAAATAAATCCTAAGAAAACTTGGGACGTAACAAATAGAATTGTGTATGAAAGCAATGTCAAGTTATGAGGGACATGGTCATCACACACGACCGTGTGGGAGACCTTAGGCATTTTAAAAATCTTATCTTTATAGATTTTGAAAGTTTAATAAGAGACAAAAGTTACATAGGACAGAAACTCATGATAATAGAAGAGTTTTAAAATCCAAATAATATTGTTTAATTATAGTTTTGGTTGAAGTTTAATTTCTAGGATAGTTCGGAGTAGTATTGATGTGTGTGTGTGTGTGTGTGTGTGTGTGTGTGTGTGTGTGTGTGTGTGTGTGTCTATATATTTTATAAAAAGTTTTATTTTACTAGCAAAAGGAGAGAGAACAAAGAAAAATATTAGATATGGTTATCTTGTGAGGTGTTCTTGAGTGAGATTGCTCGAAACATTTATTGTTTATATCTTATTATTTTATTTGCTTTAATGGATTTATGATCAATTTATCTTGTGGTTTTTATCTTTACTCTAAAGGATTTTCCACTTTGGATCCTATGTGCAATTTATCTATATCGTTTAAGTAGTTTGTCATTAGTTAAGTGATGTTATCAATTTTGTGGTTGTCATTGGTTAGATCCCAACAACTAGTGTCAAAGCTTTAAGTGTGGAGAGTGGAAATAGCTTTATGGAGAAGTTGACATCGATCAACTACTCAATAAGGAGACCTATGATGGAAGATCTCCTGCATTGCAAGTATCTCTATGATCTAATTTATATGTAGAAAAGTGTAAAAGATGATGTCCCACCTAAGCCAGAGAAGATAATAGATAAATAATAGGGAAAGATGAAACAAAAAGCCTTGGGAACTATTAGACAGTTGATCGATATTAGCATATCCAACCACGTATACCAAGAGATAGATCCTTTAGAGTTGTGAAAGAAATTGAAGGGTTTTTATGAGAGAGATCACTTATAATAAGGCCTCCTTAATTAAAAGGCATGTGAACTTAAAATTGAAGGCTAGGAAATCATTGTCAAGGCATTTCAATAATTTTTAGGATATCACTGACAAGTTGACTACAATGAAGATCATCCTTGATGATGAGCTTTAAGCTTTGGTCCTATTGAGTTCCTTGTTGGATAGTTGGTAAATTTTAGATGTGACTATCAGAAACTTAACTTAGATGGTGTGCTTTCTTAAGATGTGGTCAAAGATAGCATGTTTAGTGAAGAGATTATGAGGAAAGAGATTGATGTCAACAATAAATAGGCTTTTGTGGTAAAGAATAGAGGAAAAGGCAAGAGTAGAGGTTTCAAAAGGTAGGGAAAGTCTAATAACAGATTGAAGCCTAGAGATAACAAGAAGACTAGGACAAGTCACAATTGCACCAAACTTCGTCATATAAAGAAGTTATGTTACAAGTGGAAGAGAGACTAGATGATGCAAAACAACAATAAAGATGGTGACAACAATAACTCTATACCAACAATGAGGTATCCACATTGAGGTGTTGTTGATCTATATGACTAGTGAGTGTATCCACATTAATCTATTCAAGATGTTTATCGATATAGAGGCTTCCTGTCGCTATGTTCTGAAGAGGGAATACTTCACCAATTACAGGGGTGGTGATTTTGGAAGTGTGAAGAAGGGAAATCAAAGCTCTACTAGCATCATCGGCACGGTAACATTTGAGTTTAGACCTATATTGGGTACATGTTGACCTTGAGAGGTATTCAACATATTCCAAAACTGCGTGTTAATTTATTGTCTACGAATGTAGACTTAAAAGAGTATCAACACACTTTTAGAGATAACAAAAGGAAGTTATCTAAAAGAACATTAATAATTGCTCGCGGTGCACTGTACTAAACCCTATGTTAGACATATTTAAATATGCGTGCTAAAGAACTACATACAGTTGGAAGGAACAATTCTCCTAATTTATGGCACTAAAGACTAGGACACGTTAGTAAGAAGTGGATTAAGTTACTAGTTGCCAAACCATTTTTCCCTACAAAGACTGTTGCTTATCTCAACCTGTATGATTATTTCGTGAATAAAAAATAACATCAAGTTTCATTTTATAAAAGGTCTACTAAGAGGAACTAAGCTGGAGTTAGTGAACTACAATGTGTATGGTCCTATGGAGGTAGAGTCCTAAGTGATAAGAAATACTTTGTTAATTTTATCGATGATGCTACACTTATGACTTGGATCTTTATGATTAAAATAAAAAGGCTAGGTATTTGAGACCTTTCAAAAATTTCATGTTATGGTTAAAAAGGAGATAAAGAGACAGCTAAAGTATCTCCAAATTGATAATGGAGGTAAGTATACCTTTAATAAGTTTGAGGATTATTATGCGAAACGTGGAATAAGACATGAGAAGATAGAACATGGTATCCCACAGCACAATGGTATTGTCGAGAGGGTGAATAGAACTACTATGGAGAAGGTTCAGTACATACTTCGAATGTCCAATTTACTAAAGTTCTTTTGGGGTGAGGCGATCCAAATCACATTATAATTGATCAATAGAACTCCTTTATTCCCCTTGGAGCTTCACATTACTTAGAGAGTATGAAAAGGGAGGAATTTGACTTATATGCATTTGAGGGATTTCAGATGCAAAGTCTTCAAGCACATGCCAAAGGAGTAGAGATCAAAGTTGAATTCGAAGACTACTTGTATATTTGTTTTATATAGAGATGAGGAGTTTGGCTATAAACTATACAACTTGAAAAAGAAAAAAGTTGTTCGAAGTAGGGACATAGTGTTCTATGAGCATAAGATAGGTGCGGATCTCATAAAAGAAGACAAGACTGCGTCCAATAGTTTGTATTTTGATACTACAGATTCTTCTCTTATTTCTATGATTATTAAGCAACCTACAGGTAAAGAAGGAGAAAGAAATGAGTTAGCATAGGATGATGATGATCAGGTGCAATTTGATAGAGATGAGTCACATAAGTTATATCTTGCAGATGATGTAGAACAAGTTCATGAGCATTATGGGTAAGGTAAGCAACCTGCTTAGGCTTTGGAAGGTGTTTAACTTATAAGGTCAACTAGATTAAAGAAGCCTTCAACTAGATACCCAAGGTCAGAATATCTCCTAGTCACTACTAAGAGAGAGTCGAAGAATTTCCAAGAAGTGTTATCACTCAAAGACAAAGACTCTTGGCTCAAAGAAATGTAAAAGACAATGGATTCTATGGATAAGAATGGTGTCAAAATGTTGACAATGGTGGTTTCTAAGAGTAAACTGGAGCTTTATGGTAACCTCGTAGGGATAATTTTTAAGTGATTAATGGGGTAATAAATTCCTTCTCTTAAATGTGCTTGAGGGGAGATTGTTGTGGGTTCAGCCTTATTTTAGACATGTTTGTTAGACTAGTTCCACTAAATTTGAGCTTCAAAAGTGTCAACTATCTTCATGGATCAAAAGGAACAAAAATCAGGCAGATTCGAGGCAAAATCAATAAGTTGAAGTTGTTTCTAGAGCATATGCCCATATATAGATTGCACATGACCATGTTAATAGTAAACATGACTATGTGGATGAATATGTAAGCTTATGTAACCGTGTATAAGTTGAAAGATAACAGTCGTGTAAGTGGAGGACATGGTCATGATTGGCAATCACATAAGTCACTAGAACTGTGTACTAGAGCAATGTCAAGTTATAAGGGACACGGTCACCACACATAGCCTTGTACTATTTGTCTTTTTTATCATATTTTAAAAGTTTGATATAAGATAGAAATTGCATGAGATAGAAACATATAATGATAAAAGACCTTTAAAGTCTAAATAACATTGTTTAACTACAGTTTTATTGAAGTTTAGTTTCTAGAATTAGTTGGAAGTAGTACTAGAATATATCAATTTGTACTCAATATTGGAAGTTTTGAGAAAGTTTTTTGAGAGTGCTAGCAAAAGGAGGTAGAGCTAAAAAAATAACTAGTTGTGAATATTTTGTAAGGTGTTCTTGAGTGAGGTAGCTCGAAACTTTTATTATTTGTATCTTGCTATTTGATTTAGCAGATTAATTGTTTGTATGTCCTATAATTTTATCTTTACATTGGAAGGTTCTTATGTTAAATCTTGTGCCCAATTTATCTTTTGTTATTTTAGATCGTTTCAGTAGTTTGTTATTAGTTTAGTGTTCTTAACGATCTTGTGGGTATTATTATTTGGATCCCAACTATAATTAATGTTATATTAGTGATGTCATATATAATAATTCTAATATTAGTCCATATTGGACAATTTGCTTTTCAATTAAAGATAGTATCAGGCTATCAGCCAAACAACCAACAGCTTTATTTTGTATTGTAATTCCCTAAAGAAATAGAGTATCTTAAGGAATTAAATGAATTATACGCGAAGTATTCAACCTTAAGACAAGGGTCCATAAAAACCCGATAAACCGAATTGACAGTACATGGCCAGCCACCTTTTCTTCCGCCTAATTCTTGGGATTTCTTATTTTCTTTAGTCACACTTATGGCCATTTTTATAACAAAATGACATATGTACGTCAGAAACTAGAAAACTTGTGTATGGAAGATAATCGTACTTGCTTGATGAATCTGCAATATTTGATAAAAGTTTTTGTCGGTAATTAGAAATTTCGGTACATCTAGGTTTAAATTTCATAAGGACTTGGCGATTAAATAACTCTCTTACTTTTTTAAAATATTGATGTTTTTTTCCTATAGGTAAGAGTTAAGAAACCAAAATCTTTCCCCACAGTCACGTGAGCCAAGTAACACTTGGGGATTTCACACCCCATAAAAGTTGGTGGTTGTTGAAAAATGTACGCACAAGGACCAGGTGTCATTTCAAGAGCTGTCATTGATAGTCACTTGTATTTTTCAACAACTCGACGGTGAATTTCCTACAACTTCCTAACAGTTTCATTTACACCAAAATTTCTGATTTAATCGGCTGTAATTCTCTGTACACATCCATGATCTGATTTTACGAAGTTTTCATTTGCCTTGGTAAATCGACTTCAAAGAACAGTTCACCTTTAGGTTTAATAATAATTATATCATGAATTAATAATTTAAAATTAAATAATTTCTTAATTTTTTAATTTTCCACATATCTTGTATCTAAAAGTTTCTTTCTATTTTTTGATAAAGCCTTGAAGAAGTGCCAGTTGGATTGCTTGGCTTTTGTGATTTGTAAAATATATTGGTTGCACATCTTCTGTCCACTTCTTCACATGGCAGATTTTAACGCGGCTGGATGTACACTGTTAGACTTTTCTTATAGACTGCTCTCCAATCGCTTACATTTCTCCGGTCTGTCTGTCACCAACTAGACGACAAGTTGTAAAAACTTCAATTTCAAGTTTTGAACACAGGTTTCACTTGTCTTTCACCTCTGGCTTTCCACGATCCATCAGTCCACTGACTCTCCATGTACTATAGTTATTGAAGTCTAATTTATAACAAAAATTTGGAAACCCTTCTTTTTCAATCACAGTCTCAAGTTCAGTTGCACAAGCATGTTGTTAATTTGTATGGGGCATAGAATAGATTTCGCTACACAAAATATAAGAAAAATGATTTGGTATGTGCTCTTGTTGTTTTGTTTCCTTCTTCCGGGTGTGTGGGTCAATTACGCTTTTGTCGTCTAACTGGTAATCGCAAGGAGGCTTCCATGTAAACACCAAACGACCGTTGAAAGACAAGACAAGACCAATCTTCGCGTATATTGATTGATAGACAGATAAAAGATATTTAA
>JANQBM010000004.1:6267900-6279417 GCA_025594535.1 Erythroxylum domingense | reverse complement strand
TCGTTTTCAGTTTAAGTAAACAAAATGTTTTGAAAAAGAAAAAGTGGGCCCAAATTAATGATCATTGATAAGAGTATCAAAAAAAAAAGTACCGACTTTTAAATGTTAAGTGACGTAGCATACCACCCTCGCGGGGCACGGGCTCGGATATCACCGTCGATATCGGGTTCGGGCCCAGTCGGGAGTGGGGTGTTACAGTTTTACGTACAGATTCTTTTGTTGACCTTGGGCCCCTGAAAAAAGACATATCGGTAGCATCAGACAGTGTTGATCTACCAGGGTAGGTGGCAAATCTACTCTTCATCTGCTCAGAGTCTACTAAAAAAGGGGAAACTTTAGCCATAAGGAAAGCACCAGATAGAGTCGACTTACCTAGGTGGGCGGTCGATCTGTGCTTCAAGGATAATCCCTGCGCAGATGAAAAGGGGAGAATTTTATGCCCTAATCGCGATTGAAATCATAACTTGCATAAATCTAGGTTACCTGAGCCCTCCTCCATGCAACGGTGATCAATTCTGAAGAAGATAAGCCACATAAACCGAGTCAAAATCTCTCCATCGCTTTCATCCTCCTTCCCAATCGAGAATCTTCCAACGTCTTCTAATGAAAGAACGAGCTAGTTTTACCCCAATGGTTAAACGTCTGAGTATTGTTACGCCATCGTTTTATGTTTAGAGTTGAGTGTTTAATGTGTTGTGCGACACCATTTTAATCATTTGGGTTATAGTTGGGTTGTCTCATGTGAGCAGACCCCTTGTTGTATGACACCGTTTTAATCCTTTGGGTTATAGTTGGGTTGTCTCATGTGAGCAGACCCCTTGTTGTATTCTTACACTCTTCTATTATTATTTCTAATTGATTTTAATTTTTCAAAAAAAAAATGTAAGGATATATGCGTTAGGATGTCACGGGCACAGTTATTGTAAATTTGTATATAAAGATAACCGACTTAGCCTAGAAATATTTTAATGAATCGTTAATTAGGTGTTTAATGCCGAAGACTACCTCTACTTAGTTCATTGGTGGAGATAACTGTGCTAAATACGCTTGTAACTAAAGAACGCTAGACATTGTTCTTTAATTAATCCAAATTAGTAGCCTCAAAATTTAAATTAAGCAGAAAGTTTATTTGGATGCTTTAGTATGCGCATTATTGATAATTTTAAAAATTTTATTAAATAATATGCATATAATTAATTGTTATAGACCTCATAAATTATATATAATTGAGTTGATTTCATTTTATTAAAAAAAATTTAAATTAATATTTTAATAATAAATAAAACTAGAGGAAAAGTTTTATATCTTCTGTCTATAATTAAACACATCACCGTTGTAAGCAAATCATGCTGTTTCAGTGCCAAGCATTACTTGTGAACCTCAATTTTTATTCCGGATCAAATCTTTTGTACTATTTCTCTGATTTAACCATATTCTATTAAATCTCTTTTATATAACGATTCCTTGTTATCCCGTTTCCGGGGGCCAGCAAAAGCCGAAGGAAGAGAACATCTCTGCTTTTTATGTATTTGTCATCAGTCTCTGGAACAGACACTACCCTTTGAAGTTGGAAACTATAACATAGTTTTACTTAGTAAATTAAAAGCAATTAAGACGAAATAAGTTGATTAAGGTTTAGTTCAGATGGGTTCGGATTCAACAACAACAACATCACCCAACGGGAAGAGGAATAGAGATCCCGAGGACGAGGTCTATCTCGACAATCTTCGTTCTCATAAACGTTACCTTAGCGAGGTCTCTTCCTTCTCTCGTTTTTATGTTCTCTTGTTCTTTTATTTCCTCGCGTTTGGATTATTTTCACTTTTTGTGGGTATGATGTGTCTTGTGTTGCTGTGTGGATGTGGATGTGTCTTAATTTACTGTAAATCGATTCCTTTGTTTATAATGTTGACAGCTTTACCTTTTTGCTTTTGGGCCTAGATGATGGCGTCTAGTTTGAATGGATTGACTGTTGGAGACACACTCCCAGAGAATCTCATGGAATCTCCGGCAAGGTCCGATGGCATGTATTTTCTTAGGTAAATTCTTGGCATTTTTGTTCTCTGATTTCTTGGAAATGGTGAATGAAGAAGGTGAAGGAATGAGGTGGACAAATAGTTGCTCATCTGTTTGAATGTGTGATCCTGATGCTCTGGGCCTGAAATAATCCTTTTGAATTTTTGTTATCATGCCCATTACGGGGAAGTTTATATGTGGCTTTTAATTGCGTTAAATTTGATCATATCTTAAACGTTGACATGCTTGCTATGAATTTTGACATTTCACATTTCATATTTCATAACAGGAGGAGGTGATTGTTGGCCTAGTTTTATCACCCTACTAGTGCTTGTATGTTTGAGGCCTTCTATCATGATTACAGCAATTCCATATTTAGACCAAATTGTGGGGTGGATTTGCAAATTGTAATGTTTAGTTTCGATGGAAATCTTGAATAGGTGTCTAATGTATCCTGAATCTCCAGTATATATTTGTATGGTCCCTAGGTGTGAAGACTTTTAAAGAAGGCGTAAAAGGTTAGAATTCGTATGAGCTATTATCTGTGCTGCATTTGGAGTATTCTTTATCAGCTGAAAATTTGTCAGGTTGCATGCTTCACGATTACGTAATTCAACTCCTTTTTGCCTTAAATCTCTCAACACTGGTAGTTTCTTCAAATAATGTATTATATTTTTTCATATTCCCCATGTTCACAACCTTGTTACATGCATCATTTCAGGGATGAGATGTTGCAGTATTCACCAATGTCAGAAGACTCAGATGACTCTAGATTTTGTGAAACTCCTACAAATACTTGCTCATTACAACCTGACAGTGCACCCAGCAGTCCTGCTTCTCCGTATAGGTACCAAAAGCCACATAGTACACTATCTTCTGCACAATCCTCCAGTTCAAATCCTTCACATGGAAGCACCTTTACTGCTGTCACCTGCTCACAGCCTCGACAACGTGGTTCAGATTCTGAGGGCCGGTTTCCATCATCACCTAGTGATATCTGTCACTCAGCTGACTTAAGGAGGGCTGCTCTTTTGCGGTCTGTGCAGATGAGAACTCAACCTTCTGGCCCACCATCTTTTGAGTTGTCTTATGGATCAGGGCAGGAGGGCATAACTAATATGGATGCTGAAGAGCGACGATGCACATACATGAAGTCCTTAATTGATGAGAGAGATTATCATATTGAGTGTTCGTCAGTTGGTATATCTGAACCTGAGTTTATCGAGGAAAAGTCACGTAGGGTCTTAAATATGAAATCAGATGAACCTGGGAATTAATACTTGAAAACTAGGATGAGTATTGGCTATACCTTGTGCATTGGTTGGCTCTGTGGTAAAAAAACAGTTCAAAAGATGGACTAATTGATGGCTGGCCAAAGCATGTTCTGGTGATTGGGTCACATTTACGGTTTGTGTAAGTCCTAGTTAACCAAAAATGCAGAGACTATCTATACTACATGGATCTACGCTTTCTCGCCCACAATGGGATGTTGTGAAGCTTAGCCACTTTCACCAGCATACTCACCTTGGGATATTTGAGGCATGTCCGCTAAAATATAAGATGATGATGTCAGTCATGTGTTCTGAATATTTTTGGTTGATTCTCTTGCAATCAATTTGGATCCTGGTTGAGATTTGCAACTGAGTGGGTGCATTCATTGGCTACTTTGGACTCGAGACTGCTAAATGTGTGCGGGGTGCATACACTTGCAAACTAGAGCTATCCAAACTTTTCAGTTGGCTCCTTGTTCATTTCAGTGATAATTTCTATCGTGAAAAATTGAGTGGATGATGCACAAATTTGGTGCAAGGTAACATGGGAGTTTTAGTTCAAACTCTTCAGAGACTCTAATGGGTATTTCCTGTTGCATAATAGTTTAAACCTTCACTCCATATGGGAACTGATATGGATTGTCCAACTTATGCAAGACTTTTCTGTATCTTATCTTTAATGATACGTTGAATTATTTCTTTTTTTTTTCAGTAAAAGGGAAACTCCTTTTAGGGAGCCTAACGGGTAACACCTTTAACGGGAGGGCTCAACGAGCAATGCCCTCAGTAGAGGGCCCACTTAGCAACACCTTCAGCGGATAAAACTCTCAGTTGCTCCACACTCTTACGAGGACTGTAGCAATGTTGCATGGAATCGAACTTAGGATCTAGCGCACGCTAACTCTCGCTCTCAACCATCCGACCACAGCCTTTAAGGGCGTTGAATTATTTCTTTTAATGGTAAATCCATAAAAAAGAGCATTTTTTATTAAAAAATTTTAATTTAGATGTTAAATATTTAATAGTGTTTAAAGTTAATGTTAATATTATAAAATTCATTCTATTTAAACTTCAAATTAACGAAACCTTAATTTTTTGATTTTGTCTAAAAATTATAGTTGACATATTCATGTCATATTTTAATTTTAAAAGCGAATTCTACATTGATAACTAGGTCAACGTGGCTTCTTTGATTTTATTTTAGTTGATTTAATGATGAAATTAACTCGTCCCTTTCTCTTATGGCCTCCATCTCCGACGTTTCTTCATCTGCAAGATCTTATAACGTTACAGAAAAACTTATTCTTTGCGTGAAACTGATGTGAATATCAGCAAGTTACCAAGTTAGACGTAGTTCTACATAGTAAGTTTTAACTGAATATATAAGAAGGCCGTAAAGTTCGATTCAATTCTTCCTTTGGTAAAGATTGGCTTTCATTTTTAGAGGATGTGATTGGAATTTGTCTTTTCTTTGTTTGTATCATCGAGACACCAAAAGGGCTGACCATATGTACTGTACCTAAGGAGATACCCGCCTAATTCAAATACCTACGACTAAGAGAAATGGAATGAGATGAAATAGAATAAAAAGAACTGGAAGCGCTAGCGCTATAGGATTGATTTTTTTGGGGGTTTGTGAAGAAACAAGCTTATCCCCGCCCCGACCGATAGTTTTTGGTTCTTCCCATCTTTCCTAAACTTCCCCGGGTCTTCTTCGACCTGAGTAGTCCATTTGATAGCTTTGTAAATACAATTTATGATAACAAACAAGAGGCAAAGAGAAGAGATAATGACGCGATGTCCTATATTTACAAGTTACTCATGAACTCACTATGTGGTAGATTTGGTATAAACCCAAAATGCACGATCACTAAGGTTTGCGATCTTGATCGGTATAAGAATCCCCTTCATTGTCTAAAATAAAAACTAAAAAAGGATATGTTATTTCTTTCTATTGTTTCAAATTTATAGTTTCCATTGCATTGGTGCAAATTCAATCACCTCCATTTGAAATTAAAAATGAGAAAGAATTTTTGCAAAAGATTATCAGTTAAACGGGGGTAATCTTATTTTAATTAACAGGCCGAAAAATGTTGCCCCTATTCTTCTGAATCCCTTTCTTCATTCGGATGAACTGGATCTTTCATTCCTTCTCTTTTATGTTATATAGTATGATCTATTTGATATGACTTCAGAAGGATCTATTCTAGGTAGTGGACCAAAGTGACAGTAACTAAACCAAAATTTCTATTCTAGGCACAAGCTAAGGACATTACCATATGAATGAGACTTCTTCCTTATCACAAGCGATATCTCCAATTCCTAAAATGCTCCTCGAGTCCCGATCTTGGTAAATAACGTCGTGGGAAATAAAAACTTTCTTCTAGTCTTTAAGTGATAGGTGAAAACGATCTAGAAGGAGGGTTGAATAGATCTTTAAAATTTTTTCGTGAAGTGCTACAAAACAGAGAATTAAAAACACACAAGACAAACAAAAACAAATCGAAATATAGCAAGGTAGAGAAGAGAGGAAAACACAATATTTATAGAGGTTTGGTGCTAAAACCTACGTCCTCTACCTAAGCTCCCACTTAGGATTTTATCAACGCTCTTTACTGCACACTTTTTAGTTTAGTGTGAACTTTTCCAATCAACTTGACTTCCGGCTCAAGCTACCCTTACAGATGATTTGTCTGGATAAGCTATGTAAGTAAAATGAGAGCAACGAGAGAATAATTTTTCACTATAACAAGTAAGCTTCTTTTTGAACTTCTGTCATCGTTCCTCTGAAGTGAAGACATTTATTTGTAGGCTTCAAGATGTTCCTAGCCGTTGTAGAACTCTCCTAGCCGTTGTATAAAGATTTGCTCCCGTTAGAAATCGTTTGACAAATTCAAACTTTGTTCAGTTGTAACTAATAGTCAACTAGTCGGTATGTAATAGTCGACTATTACTTCATAGTCAACTTGTCTTCCAAGTGTTAGTCGACTAACACACTCTTTTTATATGAATCTTCATCTCCGCGCTTCGAATAGTCGACTAATAACATTATAGTCCACTTGTCTAAATTTCCATCTAACAGATCTAATTGATGATAGTCGACTTGCAACATGATAGTTGACTTGTCCAGTTCTTCAACTAACAGATCTCATTTATTCTCCAATCTTTGACTGTTGAGATACATATTTAAAATCTTCATGCAAGATCTTCACATGCATTCCACGTTGTTAATTTTGATACTCACTAGTCGACTATTGCAATCTTGATCCTCGACTATTGTTCCATCTTATCAACTGTATTTAAATCCAATTAACCTAAAATTATTTCTTAACCATTTCTTTTAAGTTTTATTATTATCAAACATAGAATGATTTAATTTGTCAACCTCCATTGGTCCAACAATCTCCCTCTTTTTGATAATGACAAAACATTTAGAAATTGTTTAAGAAATTGAAAACAAAAAAATTGATCAAATTTTGTATTCCTTGTCTTTTTGGTTAGTTTGTCTCCCCCTTAATCAATAAATTAATGAACTCAACATAATTAATGAATCAAATAATAATATTTCAATTCACAAATTTAATCTTAATCCAACAAATTTTATAACTCCTTCTTTTCCTCATTTGATACCACAATTTTATAATTTCTTTTTCTCATTTTCTCCCCCTTTTTGTCATAATCAAATAAAGATATAGAACACACATTATAAGGAACATAATGTATTTGAGGAAGAAACCAAACATTCACAAAGATTCCCAAACAAACAAACATAGTCTTAAGTTCTCAAATAATAAAACATGGATAAGTTTTCAAGAAATGTTGGTCTTGGTCAAAATGTAATAACCATCAAAGCGGAGAAGCATTATCATGTCTACAACTGATTTTGTCAAAAATTTTCTTGATGGTTTTCTCCAAGTGAATGAGAATCCCTTGTTGAAGATCCAATCGAACATTCACTTCTTCAATTTGATCTCTAATTTCTTGAATTTTTTCTCGAGATACTTCATTTCGCCTTACATTACTTGGCCTTGCACTACTTGGCCGTTCACATGCTCTTTTTGACCTTTATCGTTTAGGCACTTGTTGGTCACTTTCTAATGTTAACCCAAGCTTTTCCACATGATAGGCATACATCCAACCCTTCTCATTAGTTTTCACCAACTTCATACTCCGTATATTATATGGTGTAAACCTCCAACTTGTTGAGTATGGGTAATGTTCATAAGAACTAAAATTACACCGTTGCGACCTTGAGATAGAAGTAATCAAAGCTCCATAAAGCATTCCTTTATGCTTAGTTATTTTTCCTCTAAGCTCTCCTCTCAACAAGTTTGCCTTCGTCCTCATCATTTGAATGTTTTACTTCTAACAACAACCAAGTTTGCATAAAATTCTCTTACCAAATCGTCGTAAATATCATCATTGTAAGTCAAAAAATCTCTCAATCCAAGACTCTTTATTTCATCAAATAAATCCTTGAATTCACTATGGTCAAACTCAACCCAGTCAAATCTCATAGAAGGAATTAGAACTTCAGATTGTAATACCTTATAGTAAAGATTTTGAGCTTCCATTGAGATAAATCTTGGTTCAAGAAATTCATTCTCCCTTTCAACTCCACCTCTTGATGAAGACCCTCTAACTTGGGTTTAGTGAGTTTTGGGTGCGGTTTCAGCTTGCTTCCCTTCCCACTTGATTTCCTTGGAGCCATTTCGAAGGATTTCGGAGTTTGTGGAGGAAGATGTGTGGATTGGTATGTTTTAGGGTTTTGGATGTCGATGAAGAGAGTTTCAACGAAGAAAAAGGTGTATTGATGATTTGAAGGAGCAGTTTTGTGTTTTGGAAGAAGATTGAAGATGGGTAGGTGTTGATTTGGAGAAACTTGAAGAAATTAGTCGACTAGAATGAGAGGATTTGAAGTTGGAAGGAGTTGTGCTTTCGGAGGGTTATGAAAGATTGAGTGTTTTAAATGAATGGGATGATCGATAGTCGACTAGTTTGGGTATTAGTTGACTAGTTTGGGGAAAAATTAAAAGCAGTAACCTTTTGGTCTGTGGGTTAGTCAACTGGAAGGGGTATTAGTCGACTTAAATAAATACAAACTGTGAGAACCATCAGGTATAAGAATGTTAGTTGACTGGAATGAGAATAGTCGACTATTTGAGAATAAAAACCTATGTAATATCAGGTCAATAAAGATTAGTCGACTTAACTCTATAATAGTCGACTAGTAAGTCTATAAAATACTTAACCTATTTTTCTCCATATGCATTATTCACTATTCAAATTAAAGATACTCGACTATTACCTCAACATCAGTCAACTTAGACTCCAATTAGTCGACTGAAATTTCCAAAAATCTAGAAAAATCATTTTATAAACCCAAATATAAATCAATGTTGATATTTTCTCTGATGGAATTGCATATTCACCAAATAATTTGACCATTTTGCTGTGGAAGTGTATGCAAATAATTTCAAGCAAGTATGCAATCATCCAATTGAATTCAAATCACACATACCAAGTTTCAATTTAATATTCACAAACACATCTTCTTTAAGAGGTTTAGTAAGTATATCTGCCAACTAATCACTTGTAGAGACATGTTTTAAACAAATATCACCTTTCAAACAATGATCACGTATGAAATGATGCTTAATCTCAATATGTTTTGTTCTACTATGCAAAATTGAATTTTTACTTAAGCAAATTGCACTTGTATTATCACAATAGATTAGAGCATTTTTAACAATAATACTATAATCAAGTAATTGATGCTTAAGCCAAAGAACTTGTGCACATGCAAATTAACAATATAATTATTTCCATGTCTCAAGGCAATGAAAGCAACATTTCCATCTTTCTTAACCAAGCAATGAGATTATTCAAATTTCACATTAAAATCCATATCACATAATTGAGAAACACTTAGCAAATTATGTTTCAAACCATCAACAAGTAAAACATTATTAATTATAGGTAAAGGTTCCTTACTCACTTTACCAACACCAATGACTTTA
This sequence comes from Erythroxylum domingense, assembly GCA_025594535.1. Lineage (NCBI taxonomy): Eukaryota > Viridiplantae > Streptophyta > Magnoliopsida > Malpighiales > Erythroxylaceae > Erythroxylum > Erythroxylum domingense. The sequence continues at coordinate 6,270,110 of JANQBM010000004.1, read as the reverse complement.
CCTTTGTTGTTATCTCCAAATGTGACAAATCGTTGATTCTTTGGTTTGATTTCTACAAATAAGCTCTTGTCTCCACTCATATGCCTTGAACATCCACTATTAATGTACCATGTGCTTGGTGGATTTTCATTCCTTGTTTGTATCTCATCCTCGTCATCACTTAACAAGGAACTTTTTGCCATAAGAGCCAAGTTGCTATCATCATTGCTTAGGTATGCTTCCTCATCATCACTCCAAGTGACTACAAGACTGGCTTTTTTCTTTCCATTATCATACTTGTCATTTTTTTGAAATTTTGAGGAAAAGGATGAGCTTTTGCACTCTCTAGCATGATGTCCTATTTTTCCACATTTCCAGCACTCTTTATTGCTCTTCTTTTCTTCATAGTTTTTGGTCCTTCTCTCCATGGTGTTCTTCTTTCTTTCTTCATTTCTACCACCACGTAATTCCTTTTTCCTATTTTTGAGTAGACCTTTGAACATTCTCAAATTTCTAGTATAAAGTGCTAGTTCTTCATCATCATCATCATCTTCTTCTAACTCTTCATCACTTTCATCAATAGAAGAAACATTAGCTTTTAAAGCAATTGAATTTTGTGACTTAACTCTTCCTCCTCTTGATTTGAGAATAATCTCATAGTTTATAAGTGATCCCACCAAATTATTGAATTCTAATTTGTTGAGATCTTTGGACTCCATAATGGCTGTCACTTTTGAGTCCCATTCTTTTGGCAATGAATGAAGAATCTTTTTCACCTTCTCGCTATCCGTCATGTGCTTCCAAGGTTGCCTAATCCATTGATAATCTCTGCAAAACGATCACGCATAGTGGAAATAGACTCACCTTCCTTCATGACAAACATTTCATAGTCATGGAGAAGCATGTTGATCTTTGTTTCTTGAACTTGGTTAGTTCCTTCGTAAGTGATGCGTAGTCTCTTCCACATTTCTTGAGCTCTAGTGCATGAGTTCACTCGATTTCTCTCCTCAACGGTGAGAGCGCAATATATCAACTTCATGGCTTTTGCGTTAATGAAGGCTTTCTTCCAATCATTGTCATCATATTCCAACTCCGTCTTTACCTCGCCATTTTCATTCAAAGGAACTTGTGGATCGAAGATTATGATCTTCCAATATTCCACTCCCTCACTTATGATATGGTACTTCATAGGATTTTTCCAAGAAGAATAGTTAGTACCATTAAAAAGAGGAGGGCAATTATTTGTGTTACCTTCTTCCGCTATGTTGTTGTGTGTCAAGTTTAGTGCCATCCCTGAATTTTTCCCACTCTGATACCAATTGAAAACGATCTAGAAGGGGGGTTGAATAGATCTTTGAAATTTTTTCATGAAGTGCTACAAAACAGAGAATTAAAAACACACAAGACAAACAAAAACAAATCGAAATATAATAGAGTAGAGAAGAGAGGAAAACACAATATTTATAGAGGCTCGGTGCTAAGACCTACGTCCTCTACCTAAGCTCCCACTTGGGATTTTATCAACGCTCTTTACTGCACACTTTTTAGTTTAGTGTGAACTTTTCTAATCAACTTGACTTCCGACTCAAGCTACCCTTACAGATGATTTGTTTTCCCGGCACAAATCTTACCTTCCAATTGATTCTTCTCTAATCACTCAACTCACAAGAATAACAATGATAGGAATGAAGTAATAAAGCTTAGTACGACTTAAAACTATCTGGATAAGTTATGTAAGTAAAATGAGAGCAATGAGAGGATAATTTTTCACTATAACAAGTAAGCTTCTTTTTGAACTTCTATCATCGTTCCTCTGAAGTGAAGATATTTATTTGTAGGCTTCAAGATGTTCTTAGCCATTGTAGAACTCTCCTAGCTGTTGTATAAAGATTTGCTCCTGTTAGAAATCGTTTGACAAATTCAAACTTTGTTCAGCTGTAACTAATAGTCGACTAGTCGGTATGTAATAGTCGATTAGTGCTTCATAATCAACTTGTCTTCCAAGTGTTAGTCGACTAGCACACTCTTTTTATATGAATCTTCAGCTCCGTGTTTCGAATAGTCGACTAATAACATTATAGTCGACTTGTCTAAATTTCCAACTAAAGATCTGATTGATGATAGTCGACTTGCAATATGATAGTCGACTTGTCTAGTTCTCCAACTAACAGATCTCATTTATTCTCCAATCTTTGACTGTTGAGATACATATTTAAAATCCTCATGCAAGA
>JANQBM010000004.1:6251139-6261704 GCA_025594535.1 Erythroxylum domingense | reverse complement strand
TGTTCTAATTTCTCTGATTTACCACACTTAGACCCGTTTCTCTGGTCCGACCCGTTCTATGGAAACGGGATGTTACAATTGAAGCACACATAAACATATAATAGATCAGCTCATCATCACAATAACCATAAACATATTTCCCACCTATTTATTTGTAATTCTAAGATCAAGTTTGTTTTTCTTCTGGTTCTTGCCTTCGACTTTTCTTGGTTCTCTTTAAACAAACATATTCTTCGTTCAACAACATATACGAATAGAAAATCCTTAAAGCTATATTATAAATCTAGCTAGAAGAACTAAGATCAAGTTAAAAATTCATAAAAATCTAAGAACATAAATCTCTTGTTCTTCTTCTTTAATGAGAGTGATTAGCTTTATTGGAAAACTAACATGAGGTTTTTATTAATGGTTAAAAGTTTCAACTTATGTTAAATAGTTTCAAATAGTTCATTTTTTCCTGCAAAAATTATAGATAATAAAAGTGTAGACAAATTAAAGGAAGAATGGAACATTTAGATAAGAGATTAATTTTCTTACATAATAAGGTTGTACACATCTTATTTTGGGCATTAGGAAGAAATGAATTTAATAAAGTCTCTATATATGAAACAATTCATAAAATTTGGCACACTTTAGAAGTTATATATAATGGAACAAACCAAGTAAAGGAGAGTAAAGTTAGCATATTAACACATCAATATGATTGTTTTAAATGAAGCATGATGAAAGCATATCTAGTATATAAGAAGAATGAAACCTCAAGATAAGAGATTAACTTTCTTAAATAATAGGATTGTACATATCTTACTTTGTACATTAGGAAGAAATGAATTTAATAAAGTCTATATGTATGAAACGACTCATGAAATTTAGCACACTTTATAACTACACATAAGGGAATAAATCAACTAAAGGAGAGTAAAGTTAGCATATTAATGAATTGTTTCAAATAAAGAATTATGAAAGCATACCCAATATGTGCACCAAATTTATTAAGATTATCAATGCTTCTAAAGGTTTTGGAAAGACCTATGCTAACTTTAAAATCTTAAGAAAGTTGCTTAGGTTACTTTTCAAGACGTGAGAAGCCAAAGTGAGCTATACAAGAAGCCAAAGGTTTTAATAACAATATCATTGTAGGAACTTATTGGATCTCTTCTTTCCTATGAAATAAGGCTTTAAAAGACACAGTAAGAAATGATAATAACAACAACCGCAGTGCACAAGGCTCCCCGCTTTGTAAGGGTTGGTAGAGGGACATCAATTATACGTAGCCTTCCATTTGCATTTCACAAAGAGGCTATTTTCATGACTCGAACCTGTGACCTTTTGGTCACAAAGGAACAACCTTACCTGTTGCTCTATGGATTGCCCTCACAATAAGACTTCTAAAGAAAAATAATTTAGATTCAAGGACCCAAAATCAAGTGAAGAGGAAAAGACATCAACTAGCGAAAGCAATAGATATTGGTTTAATCACTAGAAAACTTAAAAAGCTCTTGAAGGAAGAATTCTCTAAAAGAAAGGATTTTAAGGATGATAAAGGTGATTTAAAACTTAAATACCCTAAAAATATTTGCTTTAAATTTAGAAAACTTAACCATATAAAGTTATAATTCCCTCTATTGAGAAGTATGAAAGAGAATATAAGAAAGACAAGAAGAAAGCACTTAAAGCCTCAACTTTAAAAAGAGCATTTAGAAGCAAAGATAACTCATATATGCTTTAGTATTAGATATGATGATGAGGTAATATCCAAATCTAATTCATATGATAATGATAGTAATTTGGCATATGATGAATTAGTCAAAAGTTTAAAAATCATAAGTAAGAAAAGGAAGAAATCACCTTTCACACTCAAAGAAGTTAGAAAATAGTTTGATGCATACATGAATGACAATAAAAGATGAAAAGTGAATTGAATAGCATTAAAGCATCTAAAAATGTGGCCATTGATGATAATCATGTATTGAACACATTAAAACATAAAAAATGATATATTTGAAAAGGAGATCAATATTCTCAAGAATTTATTGCCCAGATTCACTAAAGGAAGTGAAAAACTAGAAAAACTGCTAGGAGCTCAAAAGAATTCCAATGATATGCGTAGAATAAGATACAACTTTAGAAATGAAACCAATTCTAAAACCATGTTTGTAGAGAGAAAATATTTGCATTGTAAAGAACCATTGTCTAATATGACAAATGAGTATAGAGCATCCATATCTAAGCATATGCATATGCCACATCCACTTGATATTTTTTAATCATTTAAGCATTATTGTCTCATATTTATGTGAGTGAACCTCTTTGAAATTATCAAGCGATAAAGTAAGGTAATTTAAGTTGTAAAATTTGGTTGAAGCATTATATTGATATGATTGGTGGTGCTCCAATTGGGAGTAAAGTTCCCTTCACCATGAAGGAAATTTGTAAAGGGGTGTCTTTTCTTCGAGAAAAGATTATATAAAGTTTATTCTTCAACTTAAAAGAAGAATTATGTTAAAAATTTAAGAAGAGTCTTACGAGTAGATATAGGCAAAGGTTATTTATCGAATCACTATAAATCAGTTTACACTCCCTATTCCCTATCCTTTTAAAATTATTATTTAATTATTGGATTAGTTTATGTTAAATAATCCATTTATTGTTATATATATATTGATTGTCTTCAAATTAAGTTCATTAGTTATATAAGTTTATTAAATTTTGTAAACACCTAATTCACCTCCCTCCTTCTGGGAGCCATTAGAGAATAATAATAACTATTAAGTCATATATTGAAAGACCTTTATCATAGTATATTTGTAAAATATAAAATAAAATTTGGTGATTAATATAACCCAACTTAACTAATTTTTGTTTAAAGTGAACGTTGACATAATGAGGAGAAAAGAAGAGTTTGGAAAGAAGAACAAGGAAAAAGATTGTCCCTATTTTAGCACTGAATCATAGTGACAATCCATTCCTTTGGTGTGAACTATATATTGGTATTTGAATATCCTAACAAAAATTAGTACAAGCCGTACAATAATTCATCACCTTTCAAACTATGTTTATGTATAAAAAATATCATCACTCATTTAAAATAAGTAACATGTTCACTTATATATAAGAATAATATGACTAAGTACAAAAGTTGCCTTGCCTTAATATAATAGATACCAAGATACAGTACATATAATATCGACCCGACATATAAAAAATACTATTAGTTATTAAAAGTTTGTACTAGTTGAGAATATCGTAAATGAGTACAAGAAATACCGTGACTCAATACATAATATACTAGGACACTATAGAAATAATACCACATCTATGCACAAAAAATATCATCATTCATTATAGGTAAGTTAGACATACACTTTAAAATCATTATACCATGACTGACTACAAAGAATAATATGCCTTAATACAAGCTATATTGGGAAACTATATATATATATAATATCATGCTTATGTATCAGAACATATTTCATCATTTATGATAGATAAGTAAAACCTACACTTTAGAATGGAAATGCCATGATTGAGTGTAAAGAATACTATACCTTAATACAAACTATACTAGGACATGATATATACAATATCACACCTATATTAAAAAAAATATCATCCATTATAGATAAGTAACACATATAACTTAAGATCGAAATCCCATAACTAAGAATAAAAAATACTATACCTCAATATAAACTATACTATGTCATTTTACATATGGTACCATGCCTATGTACAAAAACCAATACCATTATGCATTACAAATAACACCTGCACTTTAAAATGGGAATACCATGATTGAGTGTAAAAAAATATCATGCTTAAATTCAAAATATTAAGATTGTATACATCGAATACCATGAATATCTAAAAACATACCAACATCAAATTCCAATAACTAATGCCTACACTTTTAAGTGAGAGTGTCATGATTGAGTATAAAGAATATCATGCCTCACTATAAACTATGCTAGGATATTATACGTCCAATTTTGCGACATATACAAAAGATAATATCATTCATTATAAATAAGTAATAACTACACTTTAAATGTAGGAATATCATGATTGAGTATGAACAATACTAAACATCAATGCACAATATTCTATGACTATATACATCTTATACTACACATATTAACAAAAAAGTATCATTATTCATTTATAATTTAGCAACACATTCACTTATCTAAAGGCAATTTGTGAAGAGTAGCTATATTCTTATGTTTCAAAATTAAAAGTTTTGTTGGACAAGGTTATATGGTTGATTGGGTCCATTAAAAATTTTGAAAGGACTATGTAAAGGACACATATTAGTATACAACTGTGTAATAAACTATATTCATTAAATATGTTATTATACATGGCTAAATACAAACTTGTGTGATCCAGCATGTTTATATTAGAATTTTTGAAGGAACAAAGTAAAAGATATGGTTAACCATGTTCATGTTAGAATTTTTTAACAGACTATGTGAAGGACACAATATGGCATACTATCGTACTTATCTTTCTAGATTGAGTTTCCTTTTCATAATCACTATTTTTGGGAAAGGAAAATTTTTTTGGAAGTTGGAAATATTACGCCTATTAGTGATATCTATCCTTAATGTTGCAAGAGTAGTAGTTGAACAATTTTAAGTTCTTGCTTTTTAAAACTATAAAAGACTATGTAACAAAAAGATAACAATGCTATAAAGGATTTTATAAAAACTAAAGTCCTTTAATTTGTTGATAAGACAAAAGTTACTCAGTGTGATTTTCTATTAAGTATCAGTAATGGAAGTGTTTTTTGGTCCTATCATTTTATATGAATTTTAATTTCAACATTGGTATCAAAGATGTTAATACAATGCATTCTAATTAATATCAAGATATTTGTTCTTGATTATTCACAATCTATGAAATTTCTAAAAATTTAACTGGTAATTGTCTTTAATGATTTTAAAAAGGATAAATATTATCTTTCATTGCATTAATCATATTGGACTATGACTTTAAATTTTATTCTGAAGAAGAGAGTTAAATATTACAAATGATGACAAATGATAAATCTAGTTTGTCTCAGAAATAAATTTTAAGTTTTTCTGAATGGTTGGACATGTTATTGTTTGGGTTATGTTCAATGAGTGTTCTTATACTTTGGAAACACATATTACACACAATATTGAAAAAAAAAGGGTTATGTTTTCATCTTTTTATAAAAATCACCATCTAAAAGCATCTTTTTAATGCATAAGGGAATCTCCATATTCTACTTAATTTTAACAGTTCATTTATTATAAAATGCAATTAAATTTTGACCTGTTTGATGACTTATTTAGAGGACACTTATGATCAAATCAGTAATTTATTTGATTGATTATCCTTTATTGATTTTTAAATTATTTGTCAATATTTTGTTTTCTAATTTGAATAAATTTATGTACATTAATTTAAAAGGAATTACTTTTTCATGTCTTGTAGCGTTATGATTTTATGATATGATAATCTTATGGGATGCATTTGAACTAATTAAAAAGTTTTGATTACTATTTTTTCCTTGAATTAGTTTCAAGAAAGTGGTTTTATAAATGAGGACCCTGATTGCAATTTAAATTTAAACCCTAACACAACAAAATTGTATGAATTCAATAAAAGAATAATTTGATCAATATTAAATGGTGCTTAGGCCAAACCTAACATTGCATATTATTTTAGTGAATAATATGATTTAAGATATTATTTTTGTTAGTTATCAGAGTTTGACTAGTCTTATAAACAAATATATGTAATACATCATTTAATTGTATCGACATATATGATTAGGTAGTCTTAAATTTTTTGAAAGAGCACAAGAGAAGGAAATAGAGTAGAGGTCTTAGTTTTACAAACTAATAAAAGAATAATATAACTAATAAGTGATATGAACTTTAAAGTGTCCTTTGAAACACTAATTGAATCAATTCCCTATAGGTTTCATAGAGAATAGTTAAAGAGTGTTGATCACTGTTATTTGATGTTTAGTACATTTGTAATTATTTAATAGCTAAATAGCATTAGTTGTCTTTAACAAAATTGTTATAATTTTTAATTTATAGATAATATTTGTTTAATGTAATTCATTGTTATTTCAATTCCTAGAGGTTATATATATATATATATATACACTATAATTTGACTTAATTTAAGTAACATGCCTAAAATTTGATGCAATTGAATCTCGAATTAAGTAAATTGGTACATGTTTAAGGTCTGAAATATTTGATATGTTGATAATGTAAGGAAAATAATTCCACATTGACTATATGGATTCTCTAATGTCTTAAGACTCACTTTAAATCAACTATTACATTAATGCTATATTACTTAGAAAATATATGGATCCCAAAAGCTTGCAATAGATAAAAAAGTACATTCAAATACTAATATATTGTGATGACATGGAAACTTCCTTATGCTTGACTTAGCCTTAAGAGGCGATACATAGAATGGTGAGTGATTTGATAGTAACTCAATTAAGTTAAGTTATAATAATTATATTATTAATAGTAGGTGATGGACAAAATTATAATTAAATAGGAATAAAAAATATTTTCATTAACTGAAAAAAGTTTCAAATTATTGGTAATTATGATTACCTGTTTCCTCATATTAACACCATTATCTTTTTGTTAAACCTTTATTTAAAGTTTGAAAGTGAATGTACACTTTTAATCTACGATACAAGTTCGTAAGGTTTGTTTATTTTTCCATTTTCCTTTTCTATTAAATATTATTTTTTGTTAATTACTAAGCAAGCATGGAAGTATGGTACTAATCAATGATTTTGATGTCATTTACAGTACCAAGTAACAATTTCAATGTTATTTGTGGTAGTATGCAACCAATTTTTAGAGCTACATATAAACCATTTCCTTGCTATTTGTAGCATCAAGCAACCATATCCCACCTGGAGTATTATGGTTGGAGTAAGGTGTGTTGTTGTTTTTTTCAAAGCTATATTTAAATGTATAAAAGTTTAAATGGGTAATGCTAATGTGAGAAATGAGAAGAAGTTTAAAGGGTTTTATTATAAAATATAAGTAAAATATAAATAAAATTTAGTGATTAATAAGTTTTTAACTTTGTTAGTGCTTGTTTATAGTGAAAGTAGGCATAGTAAGGAGAGAAGAAGGTTTGAAAAGAAGGACAATAAAAAAGATTGTCTATTTTTAAGCACTAAATTAATTTGGCAAACATCCATTTGGTGTGTAATATATATTGGTACGTGTATTAGTGAGCATTTAACATATGTTGGTATCTGTTATATCACAGAGTAGTAAATTTTATGTAAATCAATGATATTTTTTGAATATAGTTATGGTACTTCTTGTATGATGTAGTAGTGTAGTATAAATGAGTAATGATATGGAGAACAAGTTGAGTTGTTTAGATATGAGAACATCATTTAGTGGGACAGGGGACATTGAAACAAAGGTGTTACTTGATGTGGGAATGAAGTTTGAAAGTTTAGAAATGATATTTAATATTTTTACCAAGAGTATGCAAGATGTCATAGGTTTGTGGTTGTATAAAAGGAGAAAGAAAGATGAGAATAGTTACCTTAAGAGAAGAACATTTGTACATTATAGAGGTCAGTCACACAAATGAAAAAGGATATTAAGTTATTGGTAGTCATACTAGACATAAAACAGAAACAAATGATAGTTGTAGAACTAGGTCGTGTACAAATGTATGGACTATTTTTGCAATTGCAAGTGTATATGAAAACATTGCATGTTTTTTGTAAGGATTGTTTTAATTATATAAATAGGTTGAGGGGAGTGATATTGAAATAAGGGAATACAAAAGTGGTGTAAAAGATGTTTGTTAGAAAAAAGGAGAAGGATAATAGTTTTTTTTAATAGAATTGAATATAATGAGGAAAGAAGGTTAAGGAATGTTTTCTAGGCCAATTTGAGGATTCATGAAACATATGTTAAATTTGGTAATAGAGTTATGATTTATCTTATCAGTAAATAATAAAATGCATTTATCCCATTTACCAGTGTAAACCATCACAATCAATTTATTTTGTTTGATTGTTCACTATTAAGAAGTGAGACCATTATAAGTTTTTTTGGTTGTTTTATATATCGTTAAGTTATATGAATGGAAAATCACTTAGCTCTATAATTAAGGATGAGTAAAAAAATTATAAATAATGCCATTAAACTATTAGGCATAGACTATATTTATGGAATATAGTTAAATTACTTGAGTAATTGGTGCCTATAATAGTTATAAAATGTTTAAAGATACTTTTATAGATGTTTTGTATAATATAAAGAACAATAAAGAATTTGAGAGAAAATGTGATGACATGATTGTGGAGTTTGACCTGGGAGATAATTCATAGGTTAAGTCTTTTTTTTTATAGTCATATGAGGTATGATCCATCATAAGTTAGGAGTAATTTTAGATAAGAATGTATATAATATAAAAAAGTGGAGGGATGAATGCTTATTTTGATGGCTCTATGCATGCCTATAGCATATTGAGATAATTTATTGAGCAATATAAGCAAGAAATCTAGAAAATGATTGAGCAAGAAATGGAGTTTAATTACTAGACTATAAGGGATAGTGAATCATTAATGATATAATTGATACTGAGAAGGAATTTAAGAAGGCATACATTGATTTTCTGTTTTGTATTATAAAAGAAGAGGACATGGGTAAAGGATCGAATGTAATTTTTATGATTTTTTTAGAAGGTGGTGAAAGGATAAGGTATAGAGGAGTACTAAAATAAAGATTAGTAACATTTGGGAGGATGATGATATCATTATTAGAGGGACATATACATTGGAATCAACTTTCTATAATGCCTTTGATTATGTTGGTGATAGTGCAACAAATTTTAAATACACTTACAATTTTTAAAAGAAGCTAATAGAAAATTTTATACTGGAAATGAAAATCAATCCAATGATGTTAGTGGTCATTAAGAATCTACTGAATTCATTGAAAATACGTTAAGTTGAAGGACCTAATTATCTCTAAGCTATTTGGTAAGACGAAACAAAAAGGTTGAAATCTCGAAAAGAGGAGGTCTGAAAGAAAAAACATAAATAAGCAATTAATTGTTGAAGAATTTGTAATTATATTAATAATTTGACTAACTGAATGCATTTTTCTTCATGACATTATTAAATGATTGATGATATATATAATTAGCTTTTTATTGTTATTAGTTAGGTGTTGCATTAATTAAGGAGCAAAATTTGGAAAATTATTTCTATGCCAAAGAAGAGAGGATGAAAATATGAACTATCATTTTATTTCATTTAATCAATTAGAAAAATATGTTGTATCATTCGGTAACGTATATATTTGAGTTGACTTTTTGACTACCATTTGTTTCCAAATTACGAATATGTTATAGGCTCAACATCAACCATTTTTACTAACTTGTCGATATTCATGAATAATCCTAGAAGTGGCTAATAAATTTATTCAAATGATTGTATAGGATGTATCATTCATTATTTATCATAAGGAGTTATAGTAATGTATTAAAAGAGTCATAGTAATTTTAACTAACTATTTAATTATTTTATAAATCCATAGTTAATAGAAATTTTATTATAAAATCTTAGAGAATCCAGTACCTTTTACGTGTTCATTTAGATAAAACGAAGAAATATTGCATATCTTACATCTGTAATGAATTTTTTATTTAGATAATATAAAAGAAGAAATTCAATGACATATAATAAAACATATTTCAATTTGCAAAATAGATAAATTAACTTTTAATTTTCTTTAATGAATTTATTAGCTAAATAAAGGTTATGTCAATGTGAAATTGTTATAATAATGTATAGGCCTTGTTTACCATGTACATAATGTCACTATAATGAGCAAGTGAAGGTTGGAAAGGGCAGAACAAAGAACATCCAAATATAGTTGATAAGAGTTTTGGTTATGATGAAAACCAAGTTTTTGATTATGAATGTTACTCTATTTTTGTGTCTCTCCACTATGTATAATACACGACACCTAATCATGATTTTTCCTACCCATATTGCATTTAGAAACACATAATGCCACTATAATGAGTGAGAGAAAGGCAAAAAGGGGAGGATAGAGAACATCCAAACATAGTCAATAAGAGCTTTAGTTATATTTAAAACTAAGTTTATGATTATAAATAACTATATTTTTTTAGAAGGAAATAAAATCATAGGAAAATTATTTCCTTTCTCGTAGGAACCTTCTTAATAAACTTTCCTTATTAACATCTAGGAGGTTCTTACCTTTTCGAACAATTAGCCCCGAAAATTTTTGTTCCAGCATAGATGATTTAAAAATTCAAAGTCAACTCAGAATTAAGATGAAGCAACGGCTAGTTAAAGAAATTGACTATTTAAAGCAGAACAACTGTAACATCCCCTCACCTATAGGAAGGGTAAAATAGTAATTTGGAACGGGTTAGGAATATTTAAATTGTTTTGCTATGTTCATGCATTCATATATGCACATGAATAGTGAATAGTAAATTTTGCACATGTAAATGACTGTACATGCATTCATGACATT
>JANQBM010000004.1:6232117-6243928 GCA_025594535.1 Erythroxylum domingense | reverse complement strand
AGAAATGGGCTAGACTTTGGTTTAATTTGATTAATTAAATTAAAACAAAATTCTTAAAGAAATGGAAGGTGCAATTTTGATTTTATTAACGCTAAATTTGAAGCTGCATATTTAACATGGAATTTCTAAATAAATAGGGTATTTATCATGCTTTATCATCATTAAATGGAGTAATGATCTTACCATTAAATGTTTTAATGGTTGTCTTTTAATGATGGCATGTAATGTAACCTTTTAGTATTCATTTGATTAAAGATGAAAGAGGAGCATTTGATGGATCATCTTTCTTCTTTCATCACTAAAACCAAAATTGACATGCCATTTTAGGTTATTGGTCTTTTCATATAGGCATCTTAAAACAAATGAGAAGAGTCTCATTTAATGGCTTCATTATGTTTGATTAAAAAATGAAGTGATGCATTGGATGCTCTCCACTTCTTCTTTCTTTTCATGCATAACTAAAACTGACAAGGTGTAAGAGAGGGGTACTTGCATTTTTCAGACTCTCTCTCCTTTCTTGCATGGGTTAGCTGAAATTTGCATGAGAGGTGTCTCAACTTTGACTTGTTTCTTTTAAGAAAAATCTCCTCCAAATATTTCTTCTCCTTTCCCACCAAAGGATCTTATTAACCAAGTTGTCTAAGAAGAATAAGTGGTAGATCAGATTGGTTAAGGATAAAACAACAAGGAGAGGATACATTGACAAAGGAAAGGAGTCAAAAGAAAGGCTAGAGAAGGAGAGGATAGAACAACGAGGAGTTAAAGCTGTAGTAAAATAAGTCGGTAATATAATCTCCATCTTGTTCTTATGATAATTATTTTCCATATACCGTATCATGTATGGCTTAGAAAGTTGATTTGATTATCTTGCTTCCACTGTGTTTTGATTTCTAAAAAAAGTTTTGAAATCTACCGTTTTAGCCAAATCCTGCATGCTTTATTTTTCAATCCAACAAAAACAAACTTTGTAGACTTCTTTAGGCTCTTCTTCTTCAAAGTTTTCAAAATCCTCATCTGACCAAGCTGTAGTCATAGCTTGCTTTCTAGGTTTTTTGATCTCTGTTTTGTCCTTTAGAAGAATGTTAACTCAAGGTTTATATTTAATAATTTTGATGATAACTATATAATATTTCGAAATTCAAATTAGATTTATTTCCTTGTATAGATAATGGTACTCTTTAAAGGAAATAAAATCATAGGAAAGTTACTTCCTTTCTTATGGGCACCCTCTTTGTCAACTTTCCTTATTAACATTTGAGAGGATCTTATCTTTTTAAACAATTAGCTTTAAAAAAATTTTCTCTAATAAATATGATATTAAAAATCCAAAGTTAACTCAAAACTAAGATGAAGCAACAATTAGTTGCAGAAATTGACTATTTAAGGAAGAGCAACAGCATTTGCGAATCAACGAGCATACACAGACTTTCAAAACATTTGAGATGTATCTATCTTTTTTAGAGTCATAACATCCTTATTATGCCTTAGAAAGGGAAATCACTTTATTTTATTTTTTTGAGATTTTAGAAGCTTGTTATACACTTCGAGTGTGGAAGGCTCGTCAAATTTAATACTTAAATTCTTATAATGAAGTACTGAACTTGGATACTTAGGGAATGGATATAGGCTTGGGTCATAAGTCAAAACAGTATAAATCGACTGCGTCCTTCTCTCTCTTTTAAACTTCTGCATTATATTGTGAGTGTGTTCTTTTCAGCAAAAGGCTCCTTCATTTTTATAAGAGGCTCCTTATGTTTTCAATTTGCAAGAGGCTCCTTTCATTTTTAACAAGCACCTTCTATTTTTAAATTATTTGAATAAGATTTATCATTCATTAGGCTCCTTCATTTAAGTAGGGTCCTATTTTACAAAAGGCTCCTATTGCCTAATAAGCTCTTGTCGTTTAAAAGGCCTTATTTTTTGACAGGCTCTTACTATTTTTATCCATTAACTAGGATATGTTTGTTATACGAATTAAAAGAATTTGCAAAAAAAAATTAAACACAATTCACCCCTCTCTTGCATGTGTTTGCTTTATCATTTAGTATCAGAATGAGGTTTCACATTTATTGTGTTTTATAGCACGTGATAGATCATGGAAAACTTAAGAAGCCTTGAAGGACAATCCGTATCAAATCCTTCTTACTTAAAAACAACTACTCCTATTAGAAAGGGAGAATGACTATCTATCTTCAATCAGTGGATATTGAAATCTGGAAAGCTATCAACGTTAGAACTACACATCCTACTACTGACAACTTAGAAATAAGGAATGATGCTGATAGAAGAAATGCACAACTGAATGCCAAAGCAAGACATCATATAATCTGTGATCTATTTCTAGAAGAATCCGAAAAGATATCTTACTATTCTACAACAAAAGAAACGTGGGACAAGCTTCAAATTACTTTTGAAGGAATGAATGAGGTAATGAAACATAGAATAAGTCTTTTAGTGCATCAATATGAGACTACTTGCATGAAATGGGGAGAAATGATAGACAAATTCTTTATAAGTTTTAACAACGTCATCACTGTCATAAAAAACTTAGGAAAGATATATCCAAATGATGAGCTAGTGACAAAAATTATAAGATCACTACCAGAGGAATGGAGACCTAAAGTGACAGCTCTGGAAAATACAAAAGATCTCAAGACAATCTCATTTGATTGGTTAAGAGGAAACTTAACGATTTATAAAGTCGAGCTTAGGTGAGATGAACGATCCTCATATAGAAAAGGAGTGGCACTAAAAGCAGTTGACAAATCAAATCCCTCAATTGATGATGAAAGTGACACTGAGTTGCAAATAGATAGGTATGAAAAATTCAACTTCATGGTAAGAAAATATGCCCACTTCTACAAAAAAAGCTCATGAAGAAAAGAGAAGGAAATAAGAAAACTAGATAGGTTCCTATTAAAAGGCAACAGTGGCAATAGCAATACACAAAATAATCAAACCATATGCTATCACTGTAAGAAGTCTAGACACACAAAACCAGAATGTCGTCTTCTTCAAAAGAATAAGACAGGAAATAGAAAACCCAAAAAGCATGTTATGACTGTAACTTGGTCGGATGATTATTTTGATAACTTTAAAGAAGAAGAGCCCGAGGAAGTCAGTGATCTTTGCATTATAGCCGAATTAGGAGATAATGAGGTATATTATTTTGACTTTGATATTGAAATTGATAAATTGAGAGATGCATATCATGATTTATATGATTAGGACAAAAAATTAACAGTGCAGTATTTCAAAAAGGTTGAAAAGTAAAAAAATAAAGATGAAACTTTAACAAAAAAGATTAAATTAATATAATTTAAAAACAAAGATTTGTTATCTAAAGTCACTTCTTTTGAAAATGATAATAAACAAATAGTTTTTGAAAAAGAAAGCTTGGAAGAAAAAATAATTTAGTTAGAAAATTAATTACTTGAAAATGACTCTGCAAAGATAAAATAATTAGAATAGAAAGTTACAGTTTTAAAACTTTAAAAAGAAAAATGTGCCAAGAAAATTGTTGCTCTTGAAAAAGGTGTTGCTAATTTTTTTAATGGAAGAAAAAATCTTGATGCATTACTTAGGAGTGGCAAATATATTTTTGATAAGGCCAGAATAAGATATAATGAAAATAACTATATCAAGTCATACAAAAACTTCTTTGTTAAATGCAACAATAGCTATAGCCAAAACAGCAGGAACCTGGTAAGTGGCAAAAAATAGAACACCTATCATTCATCTGTTTTGTGTGATTATTGTGGTAGACAATGTTATATTAATCACTCTTGTTACTTTTGGAAAATGAAAAAATCATCTCTAATTTATGTTTGGAGACCGAAAGGTCAAACTACTAACATTAAAGGACCCAAAAAGATTTGGGCACCTAAAATGAGATAATACACTTTACAGATATACTTCAAAACGGAGACAAAGGAGAATCAATGGATAGTTGATAGTGGTTGTTCGAGACATATGACAGGTGAAATATCGCATTTCAACTATATTGAAAAGAAAGACGGAGCTAAAGTTATCTTTGTAGATAAAAAAGGTAAAGGTCACCAAAATTAGTAAAATCGATAATTCTAACTCTGCTTCTATTGATAATGTTCTTTTTGTTGATGGATTGAAACATAACTTAATTAATGTAAGACAATTTTATTATAAAGGTTACAGGGTTACTTTTTATACATCACATTGTGAAATAATTGACAATCTTAATAATAATATTGTTTTTTTTAGTCCTAGATATCATATATTGTGCTTAATTGGAAGATATATCTTCTCAAAGTGACAAGTGTTTTGTCTCAATAGAAAAGGATTCACTTGTCTGGCATTGAAGAATTGGACATGTTAGTATGAGCATTTTATCAAAATTATCTAAAAATGATTTTGTAATATTCGAGATTCTCTAAATGTGTAATTTAACATAAAAGCATGCGAAGATAAAGGAGAGGGACAGAAGGAAAGTAAGAGGAAGAAAAAATTGGTTCAGGGAGAATCTAGTGTGGAAAGTAAATACATATCAAGATGATAAAAGAAGGAACTTGATTAAAGATCCTTCTCCATGCTCCTTAAGGAAGGCGATACCCAGCGACAGAGAGAATCTCACCAGTAAACTTGACGTAAGAAAAGAAGAAAGGAATCAGATGAAGAAGCAAGGAAGGATGAACCAAACAGAACTGTCTCACTCACGAGTTTTGGTTAAGGAATGAGATCTTCATCGCCACCAAAGAAATTAACCATAATTGGGGAAGATTATGAGTAGTAAGGAGTAAAGGAGAAGGGAATTTTGTTCTTTAGTCTAAAACATTCATTAACTAAGAAATGTAGGCATGTTATAAATGTAGGGACCGAGAAACATAGTTGTTGCTTGTTAAGAACGTGCTCAGAAGTTGTTGGTTGATTTTGGAAAAGGAGTATGACTCTGAAAGTTACTGTACTAGTCCTTGACTCATTTTTAATTTATATACTACATTTAATTTTTCAAAAAAAAAGAGGATTTTCGAATTTGAAATTTGAGAGCAATTAGGTTTATATAGCTTATTTAAAAGGAAAACAAATCAGAAGCAGCTTCCCTCCTAAAATTATTGTGACTACTAACTAGCCACCTGAATTCATGCATATGGATTTATTTGGTCCTACTAGGACTCAAAGTTTTGTTGGCAAACATTACGGGTTTGTTATAGTAGATGATTTTTTCATATTTACATAGGTTTATTTTCTATCAAATAAAAATAATACTTTTGAAGTCTTTAAGAAGTTTTGCAGGAAAGTTTAGACCAAAAAAGGGTACTACATTACATTGATTTGAAGCAATCATGGAGGAGAATTTGATAACAGAAAATTTGAAGACTTCTGCAACAAAAATGATATAAATCACAATTTCTCATGCCCAAGGACTCCTCAACAAAATGGATTTGTTGAGAGAAAGAACAGGACTCTCGTAGATATGGTCAGAACAGTGTTATGCGAAAGTGGCCTACCTCATAGTTACTGGGAAAAAGTTGTGTCAAACTTGTTATATACTCAACTAGTGTCTCATAAGACCTATTTTGAAAAAGATCCCCTATGAGTTGTAAAAAGGAAGAAAGCCAAATAACATTGCTTACTTTCGAGCATTTGGCTACAAGTGTTTCGTTCTAAGCAATGGAAAAGATAAGCCTGGAAAGCTCAATTCAAGATCAGAAAAAGCTATCTTTTTGGGATACAGTACTGCTAGTAAAGGATTTAAAGTATATAATAAAAGAATTAAGAAAATAGAAGAATCGATACATATAGTATTTGATGAAGTGTTACCTTTAACAACAGCAAATAACTTGGATGATGAAGAACATCCATTGGTACCTAAAAATATATCAGAGCATCAAACTACATCTATAATACCTTAATAATTACAAAATCTAGAAGGCCTCTATGAAGCTAGAACAGAGCAGGCTCCTTAATTTCAGTAGGAGCCTGTGAAACTAAAAATGCGAAGAAGAGAATGGAGAGGCCTTAATACACATTAATATATTCTGCAAGATCCCTCTGAAAGTCTAAGAATAGGATCATTGTTTAAGAACAACTTTGTTGCTCTCATATCACAAATAGAACCGAAGACCGTTGAAGAGGCCCTTACTAACGAAAACTGAGTTTCAAAGATGAAAGGCAAACTAAATCAAATTGACAAAAACAAAGTCTAGAATCTAGTACCCCGTCCTCAAAACAAGTCAATCAATAGGATTCGGTGGTTATTTCAAAACAAACTTGACGAAAATGGTAAGGTGGTAAGAAACAAAGCTATATTTGTAGCTCAAGGTTACAACTAATAAAAAGGTATTGATTTTGATAAAACTTATGCACCTATTGCTATATTGCAGTTAATTAGAATTTTACTTACCTTTGTATACTATAGAAACTTCAAGTTGTTCCAAATGGATGCTAAAAGTGCATTCTTAAATGGTTACATTAATGAAGAAGTATTTGCTAAGCAACCCCTAAGTTTTGAATATGCAAACCATCGGGAGTACGTGATTAAGTTAACCAAAGCTCTGTATGGTTTAAAGCAGGCTCCTCAAGCATGGTAAGAGAGATTAAGTAACTTTCTACTTGAGAATAACTTTAAAAGAGGAATGGTTAATAAAATCTTATTTATTAAGAGAAAGGGGAATAATTTACTTATAGTGCAAATATATGTTGAGGACATAATATTTGGTGCTACTAATCCATCCTTCTGTGAAGAATTCTCAGCATTAATGCAAGGGGAGTTTGAAATGAGCATACTGGGAGAATTATCATTCTTTCTCGTATTGCAAACTAGACAAACAGAAAAAGGAATCTTCATTAGCCAAGACAAATATATAAAGAAACTCATCAAGAAATATCATTTTAAGAATGCCAAACCGATGGGTACTCCTATGTACACTGGAACATAACTTGATAAAGAAAAAAAAGGCAAAGATACGGATGAGACAAAGTATGGAGGAATGATATACTATATCATACATGCTCAAGACTAGACATTATGCTTATTGTGTATCTTTGCACACGCTTCAATCAAATCCAAAAGAAAGCCACCTTCAAACAGTCAAAAGAATCTTTTAATATCTCCACAGAACTGTGGATTTTAGACTATGGTATCCAAAAACTGATTCAATTGACATAGTGGGCTATTGTGATGCAAATTATGAAGGTGATAAAGTTGATCAGAAAAGAAAAAGTGGTCACTGTCAATTTATTAAAGGATGTGTAGTATCTTCGTCTTGTAAGAAGCAAAATTGTATAACTATTTCAACGACTAAAGTGGAATACATAGCAGCTACTAGTTGTGCATCATTATAGGACTAAGATATAGAAATCAAACATCATTTTCTTAAATATCATGTTTTAGAAGGAACCATTGATCTTTTGTATGTTAATACTGAGAATTAAGTAGCTGACATTTTCATCAAACCACTCTTTAAAGATAGATTTTGCATGTTAAGAAAAGAGCTTGGTATATGTAAACTCTCTTATATTATTTTTGCATGAATATTCTCTGCTCCTTGTCTTTGCATTTTGTTTAGTAGGCTCCTTCTATTTTTTTTCCTTAAAAACTCTCTCTTAGTTTAATACGCTCCCATGAGATTAGAAGACTCCTCTTTTTTTTAGAAGACTTTTGTCGAGTTGACATTCTAAGTAACACGTGTCCTAAAAATAGGGGGCCATTCATGGCATCATTTCTTCTTTTTCAAAAACACGTGTACAATCTAACAACTCTACGTATACATCTGTCAAAAGATACACAACTGATTACGTTTCCTATTCTAGCCTGTACGTCTACTTATCCTCTCATGAGATCAACGCTCAGGAATCACTTAGTATAACCTAAGTAAAATTCTCTCATATTCTCATCTCTATCATTCTCATCTGTGTCACTAATTCTCTGTGCACCCTAACTCTTTGCATTTTTATTGCCTCTTGTTTTTCTTTCTCAAACTTCACAAAGCTCTTTTACAATGACAAGAACAAAATTAAAAGGAAAAAAGAAAACCCAACTTCTTATATTAACTATGATGAAGCTTATATTACTGAACCTTTCTCCTCTAAACCTCAAGAGAAGAAAGTTCTTAAGTACATTGGATTATAAATGAAATGATTCAAATGAAGAATCTACTCTATTGATTAGACAACTAAGGACTAGAGGAAATCTTGCAAAAACAAGTAGAGAAAAGTTCTGAACAAAAAGAAACCACGGATTCTAAAAAGAAAGAGGAAGAAGAAGTCAGAAAAAGAAAAGGGGAAGAAATAAAGAAAGGCAAAGCACCTGTAACTAAAGATACTATTAAGGACCCCATTGATAGAAAAGAGTTGCCTCAAGAAGAGATATTTCCCAAAGAAAAACGGGCAAAGAAAATAAATATAGCTACATACAATCAAGGAAAGACATCAATAACACCAAAAATGTTTGAACCAATAGAAGCTGAAGTCTGCTATAGTATAAGAAAAGAAAGTTGGTCACTGGGCAAATCTTACCTCCTATGATGTTTGATGATATAGGTTTACTCGTCTCTCCTCACTTTGTTGCCATTTTTTAGAAAAAATCTTTGAAATTAGATGAGATAATATGTGATGCGCTAGTCAAGATATTCCACACACATATGAAAAAGGAAGAAATTAATGGAAAGCTAGCCATTGTCTAGTAGGTGTATGAATGTGAAATTTTAATTTCTAAAGAATTATTAGGAAATATACTAGAAGTAGCTCCTATAGGAAGAACTAATTTTCCCTGTCATAAGTGGGATGTTGATGATCTGAAGTTAGTCGAAGTTGTCAAATCCATTTGCCTTTGTGTTGATAACACCCAAGATGGGAGACCCTGGAGCAAGCAATTAGACTTAATACCACAATGCCTTGCTTCACTTTCAGCTACTTCAATTTTTCTCAAAAGTAGTTCAGTTGAAAGGTGTAGTCTGCTGGACACTTATATGGTGTATAGTTTGCTAAAAGGGAATATAATGAATGTTCAAGCTATGATCTTGAGGTTCATAGTGGATAAGGGAAATCATAAGAATACCACCAATTACTTACCTTATAGGATGTTGTTCACTAAGATTTTCAACCAATATAGGGTTTCTTTTATAATCTGAATTGATATAAATCGGTTAAGTTTTACCCTTCCATTCCCTATCAATTTGGATACAAATTGTAAAACAATGTTTAAGTAGACAAAAGATCTAAAAGAGTTACAGAAAACTTAGATCCTGCTCTAGACCAACAAACTTTCCTTAGGATGAAAATAGCGTAAAACTCCAATAACAACTATAGAACATTCAAGCCAATCAAACACTGATGCGAGAACAAATAGATAGCATGCAAAATTAGCTTCTTGACATGCAAATTTTGCTGAGAAAAATCTTTAAATCTCTTTATTAACTCTGTTGCTATTCTTTTCTGCCTGGCTTATTCGAACTTATGATAGTTCCTTCCTCCTTATACTCGTTGATTATTTTTTGATAATGAAAAAAGGGGAGAGGCTATGTTGATATATTTTTCGTATATTTCTACATATATGATGATATATTTCTCAATGCATATTTCTCAATGTTGACTCAATTATATATGTGATTAATTTTGCTGTTAAACTTGCGAAAATCTGTGATATATAAACAATAGTTTACTTTCTTAAGAGACAGGCTCCTTCTAATTATGTCAGAACATATAAAAGTCACAGGTATCTTTTGAGATCATTTATTATCTCTTTGAATTTTGAAAAATATGTCTATTATTGCTTGTCATCATTAAAAATGGGGAGATTGTTATCTCAATGTTTATATTTAACGATTTTGATGATTACTATATAATATTTCAATTTTCAAATTTCAAATTGGATTTTGTTTCCTTATTTAGATAACATTATTCTTTAAAGGAAATAAAATCATAGGAAAATTACTTCATTTCTTACAGAAACACTCTTAGTAAACTTTCATTATTAACATCCGAGAGGATCTTACCTTTTCAAACAATTAACTTCAAAAATTTTTGTTCCAATAGAGATGATATTGAAAATCCAAAGTCAACTTAGAATTAAGATAAAGCAAAGGCTAGTTGAAGAATTGACTATTTAAAGAAGAGCAACAATACTTGTGAAGCAACGAGCATGCACAGACTTTCGAAACATTTGAGTAGCATCTATCTTCTTGAGAGTCATGTCATCCTTATTGATCCTTAGAAAATGAAACCAGTCTATCAAGAGAGAAATTGTTATTTGATAACTTACTTTTTATTTTACATTTTATTTTTATGTGATATTTTAGAAGCTTGTTATACACTTCGAGTGTGAAAGGTAGGAGAACCTTGAAAAATATGTACTTGAGATCTTATAGAGGCTCGTCAAATTCAATACTCGAATTTTTATAGTGAAATACCTAAGTTGGATGCTTGGGGAGTAGACTTAGGCTTAGGTTATAAACCAAACCAATATAGATTGATTGCGTCCTTCTTCTCTCTCTCTTTTAAATTTCCATATTGTATTGTGAGTGTTTTCTTTTTAATAAAAGGCTCCTTCACTTTTACAAGAGGCTCTTTCTGTTTTCAACTTACAAGAGGTTCTTTTCAATTTTAGTAGGCACCTTCTATTTTTAAATTATTTTAACATGATTTATCATTCATTAGGCTCCTTTCATTTAAGCAGGGTTTATCCAACAAAAGGCTCCTATCACCTAACAAGCTCCTTTCATTTGAAAGGCTTTATCTTCTGACAAGCTCCTGCTATTTTCATTTGTTAACTAGGATCTATTTACTTAAATGAATTGAAAGAACTTACAAAAAAAATTTACACACAATTCACCCCCCCTCCTTTTGCATGCGTTTGCTTTATCAAAGAAGAGGACATTTTGGTCTTATGTATCCAGGCTTCTTGCAGTGATTGCATATGATATGATTATTTTGTGCATTGCTACTACTACTGCTGCCTTTTGATAGGAACTTATTGTTTCTAATTTTCTTATCTCCTTCTCTTTTCTTCATTAGCTTCTTTTTGTAGAAGTGTGTATATTTTCTGACCATATATTTGCAACTTAGTGTCGCTTTCATCGCCATTTGAAGGATTTGATTTATCATCTACTTTTAGTGTCATTCCTCTTCTATATGAAGATCTTTCATCTCTCTTAAGCTCGGTTTCATGGATTTTTAAATTTTCTCTTAACCAGTCAAGTGAAATAGCATCTAGGTCTTTTGCAGTTTTTAGAGCTGTCACCTTAGGTCTCCATTCCTTTGGCAGTGACCTTAGAATCTTTATTACAAGCTCATAATTAGGATATATCTTTCCTAAGTTCTTTAAGGTTGTGATGATGTTGTTGAAAATTTCGAAGAATTCATCTATAATTTATCCCTGTTTCATATAAATAGTTTCGTATTGATGCACCAAAAGACTTATCATGTAACATTCCCTCATTTATTGGAAAGGTTATTTTGGTAATTTGGGATGGGTTAGGACTGTCTAAAGTGTTTTTGCCATATTCATGCATTCATATATGCATATAAATAGGAAATAGTGAATTTTTGCACATGAAAATGTTTGTACATGCATTCATGACATTTTCCTGGTTTAAATGTGAATAATTGTGTATTATAGAAAATGTGTTTTGTGTAAATAAAAATTGGTATTGGAGAGTGTTATAGGGGCTTTTACATTTTTAGAGAATTATAGGAATTTTTCGGGAATTTTTCGGAATTGTTTCCGGACCCGAAAAATTGTCAAGTGATAGAATAGGGATCATCCGGTAGCGAAATTTGTTGTCCAATGGCACTGGAAACTTAGGTATATGAAATTAAGAATTTTTGGAATTGAGC
>JANQBM010000004.1:6205071-6216287 GCA_025594535.1 Erythroxylum domingense | reverse complement strand
GAAAATCCTTCCACAAACCTTCTATAATAACCTGCCAGACCCAGAAAACTCCTCACCTCTGTCACCGACTTGGGTGCATGCCAATTCACTATTGCTTCAACCTTCCTTGGATCTACATGTACCCCATTCTCCGAAATTACATGTCCAAGGAATATCACTTCCTGAAGCCAAAATTCACACTTGCTAAATTTAGTATAAAGCTCTTTCTCTCTCAGTGTCTGTAACACTCTCCTGAGATGCTCCTCATATTCCCCTTCACTCTTGGAATAAACCAGAATGTCATCGATAAATACTATGAAAAACTGATCTAGATACTCCTTAAAGACCCTATTCATGAGATCCATAAATGCGGCTGGAGCATTTGTCAAATCAAATGGCATAATTAGGAACTCGTAATGCCCATAACGAGTCTTAAAAGCTGTCTTACTTACATCAAACTCCTTGATTCTGAGCTGATGATAACCTGACCTGAGATCAATCTTGGAAAAGACTCTTGCTCCCTGCAACTGGTCAAATAGATCATCAATCCGAGGTAGAGGATACTTATTCTTAATAGTCACCTTGTTGAGTCTCCGATAATCAATGCACATCCACCATGTCCCATCCTTCTTCTTGACAAATAGAACAGGCGCTCCTCAAGGTGATGAACTTGGCCTTATATACCCTTTTTCTAACAGTTCCTCCAACTGTTCCTTAAGCTCTTTTAGCTCAGCTGGAGCCATCCTATACAGTGGTATAGAAATAGGTGTGGTTTAGGGAATCAAGTCAATGACAAACTCAATTTCCCTTACCGGTGGCAAACTGGGTAAGTCTCCTGGAAACACATCTGGAAATTCCTTTACAATTGGAAAATCCTCTAACTTCCTTTCATTCCCTTTAGTGTTCACAATGTGTGCCAAGAAGGCTTCACACTCTTTTTCTATCATCCTGTCAACCATCAAAGACGAAATAAGTCTTGGTAACGATGTTCTCCTGTCTCCTCGGAAGGTCACCTTCTCTCCATTTTCCAAATCAAATTCCACTTTTTTAAGGCTACAATCCAATTTTGCATGATACTTCTCCATGGTATCCATTCCCAATATCACATCTAGACCCTTTAATTCCAATGGTAGCAAATCCACCACTAGTTGAGCACCCTCAAAGAAAAGCTTACAATCCCTATACACTTGACTGACTATCACATTCTTCCCTAAAGGAGTACTAACAATCAAGGGGTTATCCAAAGGCATCAAATCAACATCATGTAATGTCATGCTTGCAGAAACAAAAGAATGTGTGGAACCCGAATCAATCAAAACACATACTTCATAATTGAGTAATTGAGCCATACCCGTGACAACTTTAGGTGTGGCTGCAGTTTCCTCCCTTATCATGGCAAACACCCTTGCTTGTGCCTGAGCTTGACCCTTTGGC
Organism: Erythroxylum domingense; assembly: GCA_025594535.1. Taxonomy (NCBI): domain Eukaryota; kingdom Viridiplantae; phylum Streptophyta; class Magnoliopsida; order Malpighiales; family Erythroxylaceae; genus Erythroxylum; species Erythroxylum domingense. The sequence continues at coordinate 6,214,874 of JANQBM010000004.1, read as the reverse complement.
CTTCCTAGAGGAATAGTCTTCCTTGTAGCTCCAGAACTGCCTACTTCTGTGACTGGCTTGGTTCCCACTGTTTCTGCTTTCCTTGGGGCTTGAAACTGTGACCCTTCTTGCCTTGGTACTTGGGGACAGTCCTTGATCATGTGTCCTCTCTCTCCACATCTAAAACATGCTCCAAGTAACTTGAAGCACTCTCCCTTATGGAACTTCCCACAATGTTCACATAGAGGGTTTATGGCTCTACTTCTCTCCATCCTGCTATTGCCTCCCACTGTTGAGGCTTGTACAGATACTGCCCTTGCTGGCTTGTCCTTACTCGAAGCACTACTTCCCACCTTACTTTGTGTATGGAAACTTTTCTCACTTCTCTTAGGCATTGGAGTACTTATTCCCTTCTTGGAAAACTGCTCCCTATTCTTCCTCTTCCTACTTCATTCTTTATATTCTTAAACTTCTCAGCTTGGAGTGCAGCATCCACCAACTGTTGGTAGTCACAAAAATTATAGATAAAGACTTTCTCTTTGATCCCCAAATAAAGACCTCTCTCAAATTTGTGGCATTTGTTTTCTTCATTGGCCATAATGTTCGCTGCATATCTTGAAAGTTGTGTGAACTTTAGTTCATATTCGCTCACAGTCATATCTCTCTGTGTGAGGTTCAGAAACTCCTTGGCTTTCTCTTGTATATAGACCCTTGAGAGGTACTTCTTCCTAAACACCTCCACAAAATCTTTCCATGTCAACACTGGAGGCATAACCTGACTGTGGGGCACTGATTCCCACTAATGGAATGCATCCCCCTGTAGTAAACTAACTTCATAATCTAACTTCTCCTCATCAGAACACTTCAACTGAATTAGGACCCTATCTGTCCTCTTCAGCCATGCTTCAGCTTCTTCCAGATTTGTAGTCCCATTGAAGTATACAGCTTTATACTTGTGAAGCTTATCATATTACCTAGTCTTCTCCACTGGAGTTTGCATCGGAACTTGAGACCCTTGACCCATGGCATATGAGAAAGCATGAGCAAAGACTTGAAAGAACCTTAGATCTAACGGATTAACTTGAGGCATAGGAGGAGGCGGTGGAGGCTCCTCATGTTGTACACTATGTGCCTCAGAATCAGGAACAGAATGTGTTCCCGCATCTTATGGGACAAAAGACTCATCCATGCTCCCTTGGCAAGAGCCGAAACGAGTCAAAGCTCCTCGAGTTCTTTTCCGAGGTGGCATAGTCACTCCTGATACATGAAACCATAGAAAATCTCAAAGGGGTGCAAAACAGTTCAAGTCCTATAGAATAATTTCAATGCATGAACACAATTCAAATCCATGCACGTAGTAATCCACGAAAAATTCATGCAGGTACAATTCATATCTCCACCTTGCCAACTTATGCTTCGGATACTTCAAAACTTGGTCCTAAACCTGAACTTCAACCTAGTCTCTCTGATATGCATGTAACTTGGCATATACCTCGAAAACGCCCATACAAGATCCTAATTTTGGCGCTCTAATACCATAGCTACTGGATCCCGTTTCTGAAGTCCAACTCTTGCAGAAAATCATAAGACTTAAGCTATCTCCAATAGATAACACCTTGATCCTTAATTAGTGAAGTATGTGTTTAATTCCAAGTAAATGATGGTTCAATAATATTGACTTAACTTCTTCTTTATATTGCCTGTGGTTAGCCCATCGTCTGTGTTTACTTATGGCCTAAGTTCTTTCGTCTGAGTTTTATCGTCTATAGTTGACTTTCATTTTTTGGGTTTGACCCCTCTCTTATCGTCTATCCTTCTACCGTCAGCCTTTCTATCGTTTTCCTTTCTATCGTCTGTCTTATGATGTGTCATCACAGACGATTCCTTGCATCTGTGTTATGATTAGTCATTTGTGTTCCTTGCGTCTGTATTTCGTGAGTTTGGGTTCCTCCTTTGCGTTTGTGTGTGACGTCAGCACAGATGATCCCTTGCGTCTATGTCCCGTGAGTCTGTCTTCCTTTGCGTCTGTATGTGAAGTCAACACAGACGATACCCTCCCTCTATATCTTCCTTTGCGTCTGCGTTGTGACTTCAGCACAGACGATCCCTTTCATCTGTGTTCTTCCTTTGCATCTGCGCTGTGACGTCAGTCTGCTTTTCTGAAGGCAGACTTAACTCCTTTTAGACACCCTCATTCATCCAAATCCAAGGTCAAAAACACACAACCGTAAACCTCAACTGCTTCTCAAAGCCTCAAATTCGTTGGATCAACTCATGCAACGTTAAAAACTTAACAGTTGTTATAATTATACGCAGAACATACATATATTTCATTCATCCTTTAACAAATGTTAGATTTACAGATCTTTAATAACCTTACAGGTCACATTACATCAATACATTTGAATCAGTAAAGCTTGAAAGAAGGTTAAGGCCTTAAGTTTTCAAAAAATCGAACATAAGAGTACAAAATATATGCAGGTTGGAGTGCTACCCTAACTCTTGACTATTCACTCTCTTGTTCTTCACTTGGATGGGACAGAATTGGGAGGGGGTGAGCTTAAAGCTCGTGGGTAGCAGGTTTATCATTAAGAAACAAGAAGAAATATATTTTTAAAACTTATTGAAATATGCAATTTGGAAAACCGCTTGAAAAATCATAACTTTGTTGTTTCTAAACAAAAACCGTATTTAGATGAACAAATCATGCACAACTGTAAGTCATATATGCATCAAACTTAAGAACACATAATCACATCAAAATGGTTAGGTTTGTTCCATAAACAGAACGAACAACACAGTCCATATAATGATCTTATGGAGTCGTAAACAGAACAAACTAGCACAATCCCACTTAATGGTTTTGTGTAGTCGTAAACTTATGGAAGTCCGTGAAGGAGCTCCATGCCACTAGCGGGCAGGTGGGAGAAGCCTTTAAACAAGTGCACTTGACATCAGAATGGACTAAACAAAACCCACATAGCATGCATTTCATGATCTTGGATACTTGTTTCCCAAAATGGCAAAATTCTTGAAACTTGACCTTTTTCAAACATAAAATCCTTTTAGAAACATTTTCATGTTCATGCCACACTTATAAGCACAATAGCTTTGATGTAACACATAACACATTTTCAAAGCATTCACAGAGTCATAACGCATGTTCATGAAGTAGTTGAGACTATTCATTTTTCATGTAAAAGAACACTTTAATGGCCTATTGCTTAATCATAAAATTGAAACCCACCTTAAAAATCCTTGCTTGCTTAGGTATCGAACTTTAGAATGCCTTTCCTCTTGATTCCTTTGCCTCTCTTGAACCCCTCCTTGATTTCCTTCATAAAAAGATACAACTCCCTTCAACAGAAATTTGGATTTGACCAACCCATAATGCATATTCACACAATGGATTCTAGAATACTTAAACCCGTATATTTCTTAAGCTCTTTGAACCAAAAGCCCTTCAAAACTCCAAAAGAGTTAACATCAACATACCTTGAATCTTCACCAATCAATGAGATTCTTAGCTCTACAGAAGGCTCTTTTTTTCCTCTTTCTTTTTCCCTTCTTGAATAAGCTCAGATTCTCTCTTTAAGACTAAGAGAAATCATGACCTAGTTTAAGGTTCTATTCTTTTCACTCTTCTTCACGTTTTTGTCTTCTTATTTATAAAACAATATTTTCCTCTTCCCATTCTACCCTTAAGGAGTGTTAAAAGTCCAATTTGTCTTTCCTTTAATGCCTTAATGCTTCTAACTTAAATCATCTACCCAAAATACCCTTATGCATTCTTAATTCTTCAACTTACTCTTCCAATTTCCATGCAATACATGAAATAACCCTCCTAAACTTGACTTAATTATTTAACTCCAATAGAAAAATATAATTTATCCAACAAGATCACCAAAATCATTCAATTTATGCTTACTAAAAGATTCAGGGTCCAACAAAAACATTTTTGCGACAAACAAATTTCGTCGGAAAAATTTATGACCGACGATTAGAAAAACGTCGGTAATAGTTTTGCATGAGGTTTACATTTCGTAGATAAAATTCTTTTCCTACGAAACCTTATGCGTCAGTATTTATTTTTAGTGATGATTTTGTTTTCGTTGCAAACCACTTTTAGCTACTAATTTATCCTGTAGGCAAATATTTTTAGAGATGTTTTTGAAACGTAGGTAAAAATCTTTTTTGACGAATTATTTTTAGTCACTAAAATGGTTTAGTGACGATTTATTTTTTGTAGCAAAAAAGATTTAGCTACGAAATGTCTGTTATAACAAAAAAATTTTACCGACGTTTTTCATACGTAGTAAATTAATTTTTGTGACGAATTTCATTTGGTAGCTAATTGTATTTAGTGACTAAATGTAATTTTTAATTTAATAATTATTATAATGTTTATACTCGAATTTATTTAAATTTATTACAATTTTAAAGACTTTTTTGTCGAATTATTTTTGATAGCTTGTTAAAGCGTCTGTTAGGTGTTAACTAATAAAGGGTTGATCTTTTCAGTCCTAGTTTTTGTATACAGGCTATCAGATTCCATTGAGGTTGGACTTTTTGAAGTTTTCTAGGCATTCTCACCTTAAGAGCTGACTCATCTATTGCATGCTGTGGGTTATTCTCAGTATGACTGTTTCCTATATACTACAACAAGTGAGAGAAATAGAAATAGTTAATAATGAATTGGAAAGAGACAAAATGTCCAGAACTCACAACACAAAGTTGAGTTTGGCTTATTTGGTAAAGAGTCGATAAGCTCTTTTTTAGCTAATTGACCTATTTCAGTCGATTGACCTTATGAAAAAGCTATTAAACTTGTTTAGTAAAGAGTTGGTTAGGTTGATTGATTCAATCTGACCAGCTAATTTTTTGATAGCTCCTTCACAGGAGCATTTCCTAAATCAGTTGATAGCTTTTTTAATTTTATGTTGATTTTGCCCTCATTTACTCTTTACTCTTCGACTGCTCCATTCTCGTTTTCTCTAGAATCCTCTTACTTTCTTTGGCTCTTTCCTTGCATCTCTTACATCTCTCAGCTCTCACATCTCCACTAGATCACCATCGTCAGTTCTTTGTTTCTCTTTTCTTGTTTTGCAGCTTCTTCCCATGGATAGAGATTGAAAGCCTCGCTTGTTTCACAGTGCAAGAGCATAATAAAAAGCAGGTCTTTTTAGATTTCTCTTCCATTCTGGTTATGAGTTTTATTCTATGATTGATATGAGATAGGATTTTGGGTATGTTTTAACCTTTTGTCGAAGTTCGGTGCAGTTTTGATTTTTTTTGCTATCAGTGAGATTATTCTTCCTCGCTCTTAAATAGTAGCAAAAACTTTGTCATTTCCTAACTAAAACACTTAATTTATGATCACCTCACCTGGGATCTGGGTTTTTGTGAGTAAGGAAACAACAAAACAAAAGCATACAAATATGGGATATAGTTACTTACATTCCTCCTATACACGAAGTTATCTTTACAGTTTCCATTACTTTGGTAGTACTTATGTGTTGGTTACTATCAATCAAGAATTTCTCATCCTATACACTATGAATCATGGCATTAATACAATTTTTAAGGAGTGATGACTTCTTTGACATTTCAGCAATAGGCGAAATGATTGGAAAAATTACTTGTAGTATTTTTGTTCATTGAGATTTTGCTATTTGCCATTTGATGTATCCAGTTCTAGTTTTGCTTTGGAGCTACTGACTAAAAAAATATATCTTTTCCTTTTAAATATCTTGTGACTTTCAGGGCTTTGTATCGTGGAGTAGGTTAACTATTTGCCACTTAAGTGTTGTAGAAAGTTTGTTTCCATTTTGACGTCTGTGGATTAGGGGTCATTCAACATTTTTATAATAATAGTTTATGCGCTTGTTCCTTAAGGCATTATTGGTATGTTATTATAGTGAATTTCAATTTGGACTTACATCTACGTATTTTAGTGCGTATATTTTGTAGCTAAATTCTCAGTTCCAGTATTTCTATCCTCAATGAATTAAACTTCATTATTCGATACGATTTCTTTTAAGATTAAAAGAACGCTTCAAATGGGATATAGTTTGATGTTGAAGTTGACCTTTTCTTTATGCTTCTTCCCCGAATTGTGTTTTATAGATATATCTAAGTCAAAGGCCAACTTTAACTTTTCTCGTAATATGATTTTTCAATCTTTGTATCTTTATAAAAGTCAACCATGGAAACATATGTCCATAAATACAATATAGTTTATTGAATATTGACGCTCCCAATCTAAAGTTCTTGTTTTTTTGGATATGAAGTTTAAGAAAGGTCGTCTGTCTACTAAAGAAAGACAATACTTGGTTTGCTAATCTTATTGGGAATAATAAAATTGTAGAATATTGACTAGATAGTTGGTACATGGAAGAATAGTTAATACCTAAAATGCAGTGAGCCTTTGGGAAGTCTTAACTTGGGGTCCATCTTTTATTTGCTATTCTTGCAAATACTGTGATTATGTTTCTAGTTTCTTTTATAGTGGCAACTGTCCTTGTAGTTATCTTCAGGTTTATTACATTATGCTACTCACTCATTGTGGTTCTTCACTACCGTTATGTACTAATTTAAATGCGTCTTTTGATTCCTTCTATTAATTAGACTTGAAATAGCTCTTGCTCCTATTTTATTATAATTTTTCCATGATCATCTCTAAATTATCCTTAATTTGTAGAGTTTTATTGGAATAGGAGCATACTTTACCCTAGAAACCTCTCTTCCTTTCTGTCAGTATCATGGAAGTGATTGTGGCAACTCTACTGAAGATCTGGCACTATAGAATTAGTTTATTGCATTGAAAGTCTGTTCTCCCACTTGTGATTCTCTTCTGAAATCAATCCTCTGCTGAGTAAAGTGCGTTTACAAAATTGCAGTTTTGTTTGTTTCTACAATAGCTTTGGTGCCATAAAAAGTTAATCATTGTGATGCACAATCAAATGAAAAAATAAATCTAAGTTTATGTACCTAGTAGGTTGCATTGCAAAACTGTATTATCTTTTTATGGTCTTTATGTTAGCTAGTTGTTTCATCTTCTTTTCCTTTCAAATGTATTATGATTTTCAGGGCTTTGTATCATGGAGTAGGTTAACTATTTGCCCACTTCAGTGTTGTAGAAATTTTGTTTCCATTTTGACGTTTGTGGATTAGGGATGATTCAACATTTCTATAATAATATTTTATGCACAATCTTGTTCCTTAAGGCATTCTTTGTATGTTATTATAGTGAATTTAGTGCTCTAGTGAATTGCAATTTGGACTTGCATCTACATATTTTAGTGCTTATATTTTGTTTCATTTTCTAATGTTTTAGCTGATTGAATGTCCATCTATATATAAGTTGATGTCCAGTCCAAATTTTCATTTCGAAAATAACCCTCTTCTAGAAATCTGGAGAGAGAAGGAAGATGGTGATGGAAATTCTTATATAATCCTAAAGTCATATCCTCCCAAAGAGAGCATAGAAGTGTTCAAATTAGCTCTCTTAGCAGTTAATCTGATATACTTCTTCACTGCTGATCCTGATGAGGTACTTTAGTTATTTATTCTTGGCAAGTCTTATTTAAGTCGATGTTCCTTTAAGTATACTTTTGTCAAGATAATTATTTAAGTCGATGTTCCTTTAAGTCTACTTCTGTCAAGATAATTATTTAAGTCGATGTTCCTTTAGTAGACTAAGATTCTAGCTATAGTTGATTTAATAGAACATCATTTAATGAATGCAATATGAGATTTAATGAATGAAATCTGAGATAGATATAGCTTCATTAAATGAAGACTGATAGTAGTTGTAGTAGAAAGTAGCTACTCTTTGTATTTATTGCATTTAACTTTCTTCATTGATAACTCACAACTACTCCACTGTCTCTTTTCACATTTAAAATGGAAAAGCTAACACAATCTTACAATACTCTGATTTTTAATTGAATCTTATGTTTTTGGGTTCTTATCGGGTTTGTGTGGGTACTACCTGTTACTTTGCTTTTTTATAGTTACTAAGATCAATTAAGGTTTGGTTTACTTTATTGGTTCTCATTAATCAAGGAAAACGCTTTTTTTGATCATCTCCTGGGTTGTACTGAGTTTTACCTTACGTTTTGGTTCATGGTGTCAAGATTAAAGGATTGTTTCTTAAACTTGTTGTTGTTTTGGTGTTAGTGCTTGGATAGTTATAGTAACATCATGGATTTTCATTAATGAATGCAGATAGACCCATATGTATTGAAGCATTTAATTCTGACTATATTTAACTTGTATAGTCCTAAGAGATTGACGAACTTATGCAGAAAGGAAAATCAAATTGACTTATTCATTTTAAAAAATATGACATAATTGTGTTCATGTTATTTTGAACAGGGTTAGGAGATTTATTTGCTTTGCTGAGCACCTAAGCTTAGAGTAAAATAATTACTAGGTCATGTTAAGATTACTATAATTGACTGAAGTCATTATTTTTGTGTTTGTTTATGTATCATGGATGAATTTGGCTTCACTTGCAGCTATTTAATCATTTAGACAATCACAGAGGCTGAATTGCTATTAAATTAGAAGCATTAACACTAACCTTTTCTTTTAATAGAGTATCAACTTGAAAGTTTGGTGGCCCAAGATATACAATTGACATGTGATCATTTTTGGTTCTTAATTGGTGTAAAGACCCTGGGGGTAGAGTGGTAAGGATTTGAACTCAGGATTTTTATTTATTGATATTGAAATGTTTGTTACTAATATAAAGAGTTTAAGTCACTGGCTTGACTAAAATCAAATGTCTGTTACTAATACACTCACACACACTCTTTTCATCGTATAATTAATAATATAGTATAATTCCAAATTACACTGGATAAAAATATTTCGAAGAACGTAAAATATTATGTAAATTGAAACACATGGTCTATGGTTTTAATTTATTATAGATATATTCTATCACTAGAATGGTGCTGTCACTTATTAATGGCTGTTTTTATTTGATAATCTATTTAATAAAAGTAAATAGTATTTATTAAATTAAATTAATGTTTGTTTAGAGACTGTTTTAATAGAAGTAGAACCATTAATAAAATGATTGTAATTCATATTAAGAGTTTCAGTTGTAGTAATTTTGCTTAATTACAAATAAAAATGTTAATAGTTTTACTTTTCCATTTTATAGGTTTTAATTTGTGTTTACATACACAACCGTGTGTAAAGTTTAAACATTATTTTTGTTGGCCCCGGTCCCCGTATGGAGGTGTCACCATTTGATCTTTATTTGTAATAATAATAATAATAATAATGAGGGACATGGAAGTTTGGTGGTGGGATCATATCAAATAAAAGAAAGAAGGTATAATTGTTTTTTGTAAATAAAATCTTAGGAAGAGTGAAAATAATTCTTAACAATTTAATAAAAAATTATCCATAGAAAAATGCACAAAGAATAATGATTTTGGGTGCAAAAAGAATTAATAGAAATTTAGTTAAAAATAAATAAAAAATAAAAAATATCAATCGGGTCACGGTCGTACCGTGATACGATCGTGACTTTGAAACAAACAGAACAAGTCGTCATCATTCTGCAGTACGATCGCGACAATGATGAAATCAACAACCGCCATGATCGTACCGTATTACGATCGCGACTTGGTCAATTTTTGGGAATATCGCGATCGTTATGGGTAACGATCGTGACTTCCCAAGTCAAACATCAGTTCTTCTAAATAACATATCTTTCAATCCAGAAACCTAATGTAACACCCCAACTCCCGCTGAACCCGAACCCGATATCGATAGTGATACCCGGATCCGTGCCCCGCGAGGGT
>JANQBM010000004.1:6181869-6201970 GCA_025594535.1 Erythroxylum domingense | reverse complement strand
TCTTAAGGAGGGAGAATTGAAGTATCTCGTTTTCCCATGCTAAAGGTTAGAACCCTAGATTTTTGTAAATGAGAAATTAAGAAATACATTTCATGCTCATGCATAATATTAGCATACACATACGTGAATTTGATATTTTTTTGGCACATATTATAATGACTTTTCATGCACTCAATTGAAATTTTTCGGGTATAATTGATTTTTAAATGAATAATGAATATTTTGTCTCGAAAATTGATTTGGTGAAAATTGGGAAAAATTATGAGATTTTTGGTATTTTTGGACTAGGAAAAATGCCAAATGGTAAGACACTTAATTTATAGCAGTAGAAATAAGTGTCAAATGGCAGTAGAGATAATCGGCAAATGGTATTAGGATTTGTTGAGAATTGACATTGAAAATTGGGTGACAATTGGTTCAGAAATTGGAGGACAAATGGACTAGTTATTAGAAAGCCAAGTAAGGACCATAAGAGGAGGACATATGGCAAGCGACAAATGTCAAGCCACTTGCCACACACCTTACTCTCGATGTATTACCATGAAAAACCATGAGATGGTCTTTCACTATTATTTTCATTATATGCTCTCTCATCTTCTTTATTTTCTTTCTCCATTCACGATGCTCTCTTCTCACCCTCTCAATGTTGAACCTTGCTCTCATCCTTCACTTGCTACTTCCATTTTTTTTTTGTCTTCTTCATCTTGTTACTAAAGGCCCAGCTTATTCTACCTTGGTATGTTGAAGATCGTGTGAGTTTAAAGGAACTAGGTTAACCTGCGATCTTGAGTTTTTGCCACCATCTTTCAACAACTCACTACAACAAATAGTTATCTTCATCTTGTTAATGAAAACCTGGTCTATTCTACCTTAAAAGTTGATGATCTTGTAGCATGGAAGAAGCTAGGTTTACGTGATGTTTTGAAGAGATTGGAGTTAAACAGATAAGTTAAATATTGTTCTTATGGGTTTGTTAAATAGAACTATTTATGATGATCATTAGGGATGATTAATAATGAAAATGGTGATGAATAAGTGATGAACGTTGATGAATAAATGTATAAGTTTGTGTTCTGTTTTTGAGAGTATGAAAAAATTGGATTTTAAGTTGTTATGTAGATGAAATAGATTAGGATTTAAGGTATAATGAAAGTAAAATTTATGCTTAAGAAAGTTGTTTTAGAAATGTTCTTGAAATGAGAAGAAATAAGATTTATGTATGAAAGTAAATGATAAAGATTATGTTCCGTTTTTATTTGATTGATAAACAATGGTTTATGGATGGTTTCATGGATGTTATTCAGTTAAAAATTGAGGCGAGAATGAAGAGGAAATGATGTAGACGTGATGAACTATACATAAGATAGTTTGGATGTAACATATAAGAGTTGAAAATTTGGAAAATTGAAAGAAGAATTGCTAGATTTTTCAGATTTTTATAACCCACGATCATTGGAATGCATCCACGATCATGGGAAGTGCAGAAAGTAGATGGAAATATTCTAGTGGCTTAACCCACGATCGTGGGAATGCCTCCACGATCGTAGGAAGGCTATCAACGTGAGTTATTCTTCTTTTATGTGATGTTTGAAACAACAAATGGTAAGGTACTCCTATGATGCATTTAGACTTGAATGGGACTTGAAATGAACCTAGTTTAAGGTTAAATAAGTTGATGCTGGATATTTATAGGTTGTAATTGAGGATATAACATAGGGAAGGGATTGTTGACATCAAGTATTAAAAGTTTTCTTAGAAATGCTAATGTGATTGTAAGGAGATGAGTAATGTGTATCAAGTAAGAATGAATAAGAGTTTGCATATTATGAGATCATATAATGCTAGAATAACATTGGTGAATGATTGATTGATGATATTATAATAATCAAGTATATTTGAGCTATGAGCCTAAATGCAAGCTAGATTTACATAAATGATGATGTTAAATGATCAAGAGATGTGAATAAAGGAAATATACCCGAAATTGTCAAATTGAGCATACATTATACATTACATATATATATGTGTGTACAATTGAATGCTTATGTGATTAATCAAATTAGCAATATGTGTACAATATGTGTGTATTGCTTAAACATAGATACACAAAATTTAACATCACTATCCAAACATTTCCGAATCATGAAGGCAATGGCTAAATCTGCAGTGTACTGTGAGTCAACCTAGATGTTCTCAATAATATTGACTTATATCTGTTTAAAATTTAGCTATTGAAATGTTGTTGATGTGAATATAATGATTTCAGACATTGATAGTCTGTGGAGTTTGACAATTGAGATTGTATTGGAAATGTTCATAATTGAATGTGAATTTGAAAGAAATATGTGTACTCAATGAAATGTTGAATGTCAAACATAGATCCGTTCCCCGAAATAGTAAAATTGAGAATACATTATACATTACATATATATATGTGTGTGTATAATTGAATGCTTATGTGATTAATCAAATTATTAATGTGTGTACAATATGTATGTATTGCTTAAACATAGATACACAAAATTTAACATCCCCATCCAAACATTTCCAAATCAAGAAGGCAATGGCTAAATCTGCAGTGTACTCTGAGTCAACCTAGATGTTCTCAATAATATTGACTTATATCTATTTAAAATTCAGCTATTGAAATGTTGTTGATGTGAATATGATGATTTCGGACATTGATAGTCCGGGGATTTTGATAATTGAGATTGTATTCGAAATGTTCATAATTGAATGTGAATTTGAAAGAAATATGTGTACTCAACAAAATGTTGAATGCCAAACATAGATCCAATCAAATTGTAAGAATGACAAATTTGAAATGAATGAAAGTGACTGATTGTGTATAATGAGAAATGATGCATTTCATTACATGATAAATATGATTAGATGAAGGAGTTGTGATCGGAGTGGCTAGTGAAAAAGAGTTTAAAGCTCATAAATGTGCATAAAGAGCCAAAGGCTTAGTATATAAAATGAGCACAGTATCCACAACAGATACGAGATAGTTAATAATGATCCCGATATCCATAACAAATATGAGACAGTTAAAAAGGCGCTCGGTCACAACAAAGTAACAATGAAAGTGAGCCACATGTGAATATACAAATTGATATGTGTTGTATGAATGATTGAAATGAATTGATTGTACTGTTCTGACATGAAAATGTGAAATAGTGTATTCAAACTATATTTGTTGAAGCATGATCAAAGTGTGAAATTATATTCAATATTTGACTATATGATTTGACTGTGAATTGAATTGTGAACTGTCTTTATGTTTCATATGAGTGAGCACATCGCGGATGATTCGCTCGTCGAGTTCGCAAACTCCCTAAAATTGCATCATTGATTTTGAGGATTTAGGGGATATCCCGTTAGCCTAATTGGAGTATAGCCACTAAAATCAGACATGAGCTAGGGGTCGAGATCAGTTTGCACTTGCATATGTCTTTAATGATTTTAGTATTTGAATTGTACTCTGAAACTGTTGTACAATGTATATGTGTAAATTTTAAATTGTAAAGTGTAATAACGATTATGACTGGTTATGATTGTAAATGAAATGGTTTAAATTGAAAATTGGTCTGCTTGAGATTTGTTATTACTAGAGATAATAAGAAAAAAAAGTTACTATGTTGATGCGATTATTTTAACACAACACTTTCACATGACATATGTTCGAATGTCCTCGGGACGTATGGGTACATGCTAGGTGGAAGTGGGAAGTTTCATACACAACCCTAAAATAAGTCCAAATTGCTAGTCATGTTTCACTTGAAGGCTTTAAAAATTATAATGCTGATAGGGACCTATATGGGTTTATATAGGGTATGTATTCTTCATCTAAGGGTAACATGGGGTGTGTAAGGTTGTGAAGGAGAAAAAGAAGGGACCAGCTTTGAACAATAACCTCATGTAGGTGCTGTATTAATGGGTCCTTCTATTTTTATTTCAAAATTTCTCTAAATTAGTCCAATTCTTCTTTATTTTCACTCCTTTTCCATGTATAGGCAGAAATAAGACCTAACATGATAATACTTCTCATATTAAGTATCAAATCCTTCAAAATTATTCAAAATAAAAGCAATACAATGATAATAACAACAACAACATCTCAATAGAAGTTCTGCTAGGATGTGGCATCTGGGAAGGTCCAAAAGTACATAGGTTTACCCCTAACTAGTCGAGAGATTCAAAATATAAGCAATATATCCTGAAAATAGTGCTAAAAGTAACATAGCACACATTAAACTCCCCCACACTTAAGTAATTTCTTATCCTTAAATAAATTCAATTTCAAACAGAAAACAATTCTAAAAAATGTCAAACAAATCAAACATACCATTAAACATTTTCTATTACTCATTCAATTATAAGGGAAAATGTTGTGTGGCTAACTATTTGCATCAATTCACAAGATAATTCAATTAACTTCATAATTCTTCAAATTTCAACCCAAATCTCAAAATTCAATTCCATGCATAAAATAAACATACACAAGATAAAATTATTTTAACTTTCAAACATCATTCACACCTTTTTATTAATAATACAAATTTAAACAAAACTAGAGCATTAGAAGCTTATTTGAAAAGTCACTATCCTTTTTATGCAAGAGTAAATACCTTATCATAAATACTCTTAATTACTCAACTAGGTCACTATCTCAAATGGCTACTAGCACCACATTTTAACTTTGACCTTTTTATTAATATGAAGCCAATTTATTTTTTATGTGAACTAATAAAAATGCCTAGAAGAAGTCACAATTACTTAATACATATACACTTTACATAAGGAATATGTAATGATCATCAAGTATTCATTCTCCAAATTCACAAAGCAAATTAAATTCACTTTTTCACCAATACTTATACTTAACTTTATAAGCAAACCAATCATTAAAAATAAAATTATTACTTAATTGTCTCCAATATCATGCTTTTAAAGAAAAATATATTTCCAAAAATTACTTCTTATTGAGAAAATCATTAAAAAAAGTGATGAGCTTAAGTATATACTCATAATCTTGAAATCCCTCCCCTACACTTAAAAAAAGCATTATCCTTAATATTCAAAACATGAATATAATAAAAATAAAAAATAAAAAAGAGATGATAGAAGACTTGAACTTCCTTGATTTAAAGTCATATTGGTTAAGTCTAAATAAGATTCCATTCTGTTGATTAATTTTCCATCAAAGCACTGAATGGACTACAAAGAAAGCTCTAGAAAAAAGTAAGTCAAAAGGAAGTAGCAATACCAAAATGTATATGAACATGATTAATAGTATTCACAATAATGAAAAACAAAAATATAAAAGATAGATCATAAATTTTATGGAAGAGGTAGATGTATCCGTGGTAGCACATAGCAAACTATCACATATTGGTCCTCTAGATTGTCAAATGAGATCATCTCTATAAGGCTCCTAATATAAGACTCTATCCGCATATCATCTTCAAGAATAACAGTCTCCTCTCTCTTAGGCACGATGAAAATAAAGTGAAGTCATATCATACAAGAATGATGGTAAAAAGATATGCTCAAAAAGAAAGATTTTAGTTCAATGAAATATTTTTCCCTTTGAATCAACTTACTACAATTAGATTAGTCTTGACAACGTTTATTATGCTTGACTTACATATAGAACATATAGATGTTAAAATTTTTTTTCATAAAGATCTTAAATAAGAAATTTATATGCTCCGATTAGAAGGTTTTAAAGAAGAAGAAAAGAAAAACTCGATTTACAAGTTGAACAAATCTTTTTATAGTCTTAAACAAGCACTGAGGTATTCGAATAAGAGATTTGGTTACTTCATCATAAGCTTTGGATACAAAAAAATTATTGCAAAACCCTTGTGCATATTTTTAAGACGTTTGGTGATAATAATTCTATTATCTCACTATTGTACATAGATGACATATTAGTTGTAGGCTCTAACAAAGATCATATTAAAGAATTGAAGGCAAAATTAGTTAGGAAACTTGAAATTGACAAATAAGGTTCTAAGGATGCAAATTTACTATAATATAAATATTGGGAAGAGAAAAGATGTTTAAAGAAGGTTTTGTGATGTTTTAATATGCAGAACTATAATCCAATATCTAGCCATTTTCATGTTAATTATCCTCTAATATGAGTCCTAGTGATGAAGATACGTGGATAGAAATGCCTCCAATACTATATGCATTCGTAGCTAGGAGATTAATGTTTGTTATGATTTGTATACGATTCAACATTGCATATGCAATAGGAGTGGCTAGTCGCTTAATGGGAAATCTTAGTAGAAACTATGGAGATGTTATAAAGAGGATCCTAGGATACATTAAAGGGATCTTTGATGTTATATTATAATATGGAAGATTAGACGTTATTATCAAAGATACGTTAACTCTGATTATACAAATGATTTTGATAAAAGTAAATCAATTGCATGTTATATGTTTACACTTGCTGGAAGGTTGTAAATTGTGTTTCAAACCTATAACTACTTAGGGATACATCAACAATAGAAGCATAATATATGGTAGCTATACAAACCAGTAAACAAATAATAGGGTTTAAATTGGTGTTAGACAAACTCAAGCACAAACAACAAAAGTTTTTTTTTAATTTTATAACAGTCAAAATTCCTTACATCTAGCAAAAAAATTGTCATTTCATTCAAAAACTAAACACGTGCAAGTTCAATTTCACTTCATTTATGAGGAAATAGATGAAGAAACTATGGACATACAAAAAGGCATATTAAAGACAATATAGTAGATTATATGACAAATAGTCAATATTGACAAGCTTATTTAATGTCAATCCTCATCCTTTTATAACTTAATGAAAATCCTCAAATGAGACATTGTTAAAAGAATCTAGATATTACTCACAATATCTAAATATTATTCACATTAGAAGATTCTAGATATTATTCCAAGTTATTTAAAAGATAAATAATATGTACAAAAGTAAATATTAAACTGTATGGTAATTATAGCAAATTATGTAATTAGTTTAATTCACCTATAAATACTAATCCATCTTCTTATTTCATGTATTAAGAATGAATTTAAGCATCTAAACGTAGAATTTTTTAGGATACTAATGTTATAGATTTTAAATTATAAATTAACACTTATAATCAATGTAATGTGTTTCATACTATACCAACCAGTACTAGTTAAAAATGGTACGAAATTGGGCTTAATAGAACTAGTTGTCGGTACCTGTCAGTACCAGCAATGTCAGGTGATACTGGCCAGTACCATAAATTTTAAAAAGTTGGAGGACCAATTTGCACAAAAAAACTAAACCATACGCACCTGACTTTAACTACAACACTCTCATCTATCTCATACATTTCTCTCTCACTCAGTTAAAGGGTGATGATGTTTATGTTTTCCTTAGTTTGGAACACGTCTTACATGTTATTTTTAATGGGAAAGAAATGAAGAGATTTGAAGGAAAAGGAGAGGGGAGTGTTCAGAAATGATATTATTTACTTCCCTTTGTTGAAGTCAAAATTTCCTTTTCCCCTTCCAGGAATGGATGTATGTTATGTCCCTTTAGTTGTCTAATCAAATTCTCCTTCCATAATAGACTATAGTTTTAATACTTTGCTCGTAAAGGGAAAAATATATATGCAAGACTTTTAAAGTTCTTATATTTGCAGGAGATAATGGGGGTAATTGGAAGTTTAGAGGGAGAAGGATGCAATAGCACTCAATACCTAACGTTAAAGCACATTCAAAAACCAAAGATCTCGAACAAGTGCAGAAAGAGAGGCAGAAGAAAGCAAACAAATTATGTTATATTAAGAACAAAGGTCCAAAGGGCAAAAAGTTTGGCAAGAATGGGAAAAGAAGTAAACCCAAGAAGTAAAGATACTTCTTACATATGCTTAGCAGTTTATTTAGTAGAAACAAAGTTTTGTATGAATCGGAGAAAAGTAAAGGACTTAAAAACTTTTACAAATGTAAGTGTTGTAAAACCTATATATATATTATATGTGACTCATTAATAATTATGGTTTTAATGATATTAAGTGCTAACCATTTGATGGGAATGGTTTATATATACCTATTTAATAGAAAATGGTCCTCTCTCTCTTTATACACACCTCTCTTTATGTTTTTACCATCACAAAGCAGGATTATTGAGAAATAGAGTAGAGAAATCAAGTTTCTCCATATTCAATCACTTTGAGCGGTTTTTCTAAATTAAGATTAAACTAATCTCATGGATCAATGTATGTAATTCCTATTTTATATTTTAGTGAAAAACATATAATTTTAAGATCTTGGTTAAAGGATTATTGCAATTATGTATATGCAGTAAATTATGCTTAAATATGGTATTAGAGCAAAGTTCTAAATTATATGATTTTTTTAATTAAAAATATTGTGAGTTCATCGTATTTCCGCATAATTGTTTGTTGAATCTATTGGGTTATTAAAAATTTCTTCAGACCTTATGTTTTGTTCTACCACATTGCTCAATTCTTTATAGTAATAATTGTCTCGTTCTTTTCGACTTTAAAAAAAAGGGAGTTATAGTATGCTTATGCTTGATATATATATATATATATATATATATATAGTCTCCTGTGTTCTTGCTGCTTACTTGTGAAAGAAGATGGCTTTATAAAATATTTTTAATATATCCATTTATGCACTGAATAATAAATGGATCAAATCATGAAGCCTTAATTTTACAGGTGATAATGGAATTGTTGTACGAAATTTGTCAACGCATATGTGCATTACTGATTAAAGAATGATTGTACATTAACTATGCAATATTAATATTCATATTTATGACAATTTGTTAGTCACCAAAGTGGCCAAGTTTTGATGTTTAATGAATATTAATTTATGAAATAATTTAATTCAATTACCTATGGTTTATGGATGCTTACTAAAAAATGATATAATGAATTCATGGGCATTTGAAATTCACTAATTATAAAATATTTCAGGATTAACCGAAAGTTAATTAATTAATTTTGTAATTTGTGGACATAAAGTGTTAATTTATATGCTTAGAATGAATGTGTTTAGTATATTCAAAAATAGCTAGTATGTTTGTTTGAGGTATATTTAATTAACAATTAAGTTATATAAAATTAGCATCATTATTGTAATTATGGTATGTCATAAAATCGCCCAAAGGAAATCTTAGATATACACTAAATGGTTTATGTGGAGTAATTTTTTTGAATCTAATTAAGTGTTAAGTTTTATGACTCACAGAATTAATGTGTGAGCATTCTATTAAGTTTTGCAGTTTCTGTTCTTGTTAACTTTAATTAGGTTGTTTCATTTGTTCCATTCTTTAATGGATTAAATTAGTTTGATTGGTGTGAACAAGTCCAATTTCACCTTGTTGTATTGGATCTTGATTTGGCACTCTAAATTGAGAAACCAACTGCTATTATTGATGCAAGCACTGCTGATAAGAAATCTTTCTATAAAGCATAGGAAAGATCGAACAGACTGATCTTAATTTTTATGCGAATAAATGTTGCTAACAACATTAAGACAACTCTTCCCAACAATGAAGTTGCTAAAGAATTTATGAAATTTGTGGAAAAGCATTCCCAAACCACTAATAAGTCACTTGCGGGAACATTAATGGCTAAGTTGACCACTATGAAGTTTAATGGTTCACGAAGCATGCATGAATATGTCATTGAAATGACAAATATAGCAGCAAGATTAAAGACATTAGGAATGAAAGTTGATGAATTTTTCCTAATACAATTCATTCTTAATTCTTTGCGTCCTGAGCAGTGTGGGCCATTCCAAATGAATTATATAAATGATAAATGGAATGTGAATGAATGAGCCAATATGCTGGTTCAAGAGGAGACAAGGCTTAAGAATCAGGGGACACATACCATTAATTTGGTAGGTCATTAAGGAGTTGAAAAGAAGCCCAAAAGGAATTATGGAAAAGGCAAAAACCAGCAAGGACTACTTAAAGTTAATGAATTCTTTATTCAAGTTTAAAAGAAGGTACATAAAGGTGATAGATTCCATTTTTGCAAGAAACTTGGGCATTTGAGAAAGATTGCCTAAAATGTAAAGGCTAGTTCGAAAAGAAAGGTAAGTTTAGTGCTTTACTATGTTTCCAATCTAATTTGGCTAAAGTTTCGTATAATACTTAGTAGATTGATTCTGGTTGTACCACTCATGTTTCAAATATCTTGTAGGGATTCCTTAAAACCCAAACCATAACCCAAATGAAAACTTTTCTTTGATAGGGAATCGTGTCAAATGTTGGCCCCCAAATTTTTTTATTTATTAAGCATGATTTGAAATGAATTATGAGGTGTTGATAGATTAATTTTTGGAGTTAATTTGTTATGACAAGGTTAGTAGGATTTTATGACATGGGTAAATTGATGGAATTAAAGTATTAATGTTGTAAGATTGTATAAGGGCATTTTTGGCAAGACACTTAAGGTTAAAAGGCTATAAGGCTTAAATGAAGGGCAAAGTGGACTTTGCTCATTCATTTAGAGTTTTAGTGAAAGAAGTAAATGAAGTCTTGCATTTTAGGGAAGCAAAAATCGTGAGTGAAAGAAGAGAAAGGAGAAGAAAAGAAGAGAAAAGCTAGGGTTTGGAAATCTTGAAGAGTTTGAAGATTTTGAAGTTTCAACAAGTATAAGCATGAAACTTTCTTGATTGTCAGATGAAGCATATTTAGTGATAATTAGAGGTGTAAATAAAGTTGAATATGGGTAGAAAGTTGTTGATGAATGATTATGTAAATGTTGTGTTTGATTAATGATCAAAAACTAGATTACGAATTGTTATAAATGATATTGGATTAGAATTATGTTGAAAATGAAGTAGAAGAGATGGGTTAGTGATAAGATGGGTCATATGTGAAAGGTGGGAAGTAAAAATATGGAAAATGTCCTAAAACACATTCTAGGAATGGGTTTCTGGACATTTTTTCCATGGAGAACTTCTAGGTTTCGCCACGATGAACTAAGACAATTTCGCCTCGGCGAACTTGGTTTTTGCCACGGCAAACTTTCCACACAAAACATGTTTTGGTATTTTGGACATAACTTTATCTATAATTATTCAATTGGAGTGATTTTTTATTTGGAGTAAACTAGAGACATAAAGATACAAATTGTATGATGAAATAGAGTTCTAATTCAGTCTTTAAGGATTTCAAATTTTGAATGGAAGTTGAATAAACAATGTGGTTTTATTATAAGAATAGCCAGAAAATGTTTGGGGTATAACTTTTAGAGTACTGAACCAAATTGAATGATTTTGGTGTCATTAGAAACTTAAGACAATAAGGAACATATTTCTAAGGGAACTGTTATTAAATTTCTTCTTTTACTTGATCATAATGATAGTAGAAAATTTACCTGAAAGTTTGAATTTTTGAAAGGGTTTGGGTTCAAAAAGCTTAGGAAATGCATGGGTTTTAGTGGATATGTTTATTTGGGTTCTAAATTGGAATTCCTATTGAATGGAGTTTTTGATTATTGTTAAGGGAAATCAAGGCAAGAGGAGCAAGAGCAAAGACTTCCCTAAGCAAGTTTATAAGCAAGGAATTCAAGGTGGGTACATTTTTATAATAGAGTAAATAAGCCACTTATTGTTTTCTTTGAATCAAGGAAGCTTAATGGTTTCAATTGCATCATAGATGTTGCATTTATTTGCTCTTGGTTGGATTGTGAAATTGTTATATGTTTGCTACATGAATTGTGTTGATGATTTATGAAAAGATTTTGAAAATGTTTCTTTTTGAAAAGATGCAAGTTTATGAAATCATGTTTTCGAAATACTTTATGTCTATGAAAAGCAAGTTTTCAAGAATTGCCATTTTGGGCAACAAGTTTACAAGTCATGAATTATTTGTTATGTGGGTTTATGGTAGTCCCCTAAGTTCCGTCATGTGCACGTTGACTAAGTAAAGGCTTCTCCTGCCTGCCTGCTAGTGGCATGGAGCTCCTTTATAGACTCCCCTAAGTTCACGGCTACATAAGACCCTTCTGGGAATTGTGTAGTACGTTTTGTTTTGGATCCACCCGAACCATTCTGATGCGCTTATATGCCATGCTTTGTTTGACAAGATGGATGCATACATGATTTGTACTATCGAGAATTGTTTGACAAATTGAGAATTTCATGAAATAAGTATTACTATGGTTATTAAAAGGTTCAATGAAAATGAGTTTTAAAAAAGGGATTTTTCTTGTTTCTCGATTATAGACTTGTTACCCACGTGCTTTAAGCTCACCCCCTTTATCCATCCCATCTTTAGGTAAAGAATATGAGATCAAGTGAAAAAGGGTCAAGACAACGCTTCAAGTTGCATATTTTTGTATTTTTAAGCTAAATTTTGTAACAATGAGGCTTTTATTTACATTTCAAGCATTATTAGTTCAAGTATCTTATGTATTTGGAATTATGAGATATGGATGTATTGTGATTTGAAATGCCGTTACGGCTATGAAAAAACTATTATCTTTTGGTGTTAATGAATTGAGTGGAAATGTGAATTTGTGTATGGATAAGGTTGAGTTGAAATTAGGGATACTTGACGAAGAAATGAATTTGAGATGATGAAATTTTGAACAGGAATTGTGGTTACATATAAGTAAGTTGTGTTATGGTATAAAAGCATGAATATGAGTCAATAATGGTTAAGGTGTTTTTTGTTGGATTAAGCTCATGTTTTATGATATTCTGGATAGTTAGGTTCCGGAAATGGGATCCAATAGTTATGGTATCAGAGCACGAGTTAGACTCCAGAAACGACATCTAACATCAAAGCTCCAGTTGAAGCCATAGGATCTTATCGTTTGATTTTAGATACTGGACATCATTTAGATATATTTCAGACACTTTGCATACCTTCTGT
Organism: Erythroxylum domingense; assembly: GCA_025594535.1. Taxonomy (NCBI): domain Eukaryota; kingdom Viridiplantae; phylum Streptophyta; class Magnoliopsida; order Malpighiales; family Erythroxylaceae; genus Erythroxylum; species Erythroxylum domingense. The sequence continues at coordinate 6,189,069 of JANQBM010000004.1, read as the reverse complement.
TTCCTATAATTTAGTTTCCTTATCTAAACTTGATTCTATTGGTTATACTTTTAAATTTGGGAATGGATGTTTTAGTGTATTTAAAAACAATTGTCTTATTGGTTCTGGTGTTCTTTATGATGGCCGATACAAGTTAAATCTTGATAACTTTTTTGTTGAAACCTTACTAACTCTGCATCATAATGTTGGTACTAAAAGTGGTTTAATTAATAAAGGTTCATCTTTCTTATGGTATAAACCTTTAGGTCATATTTCTAAAGAAAGACTACAAAGACTGGTAAATAATGAAATTTTACTAGATTTGGACTTTACTAGTTTTGGTGTGTGTGTGAATTGTATTAAGGGAAAGCAAACCAAACACACAAAGAAAGGAGCCGTAAGAAGCACACAACTTCCTGAAATTATACACACTGATATATATGGGCCTTTTGATGTTCCATCTTTTAGTGGAGAAAAATATTTTATCATATTTATTAATGACTTTTCACATTATGGATATGTCTATTTATTGCATGAGAAGACTCAAACAACAAATTCATCAGAGGTGTTTGTTCATGACGTGCAAAAAAATTAGATAAAAAGGAAAAAATTTTCATATATGACCGAGGTGGTGAATTTTACTGCAAATATAATGAGTCAAGACAATGCCCAAGTCCATTTTCCAAATTTCTTGAAAAGCATGGTATATGTGCTCAGTACATAATGTCAGGTATATCACAACAAAATGATGTGTAGAAAGGTGTAATCGTGCATTAATGGATATAGTTAGGAGTATGTAAAGTAATTCGTCTTTACCCTTATCATTATGGATGCATGCATTGAGGTCTGTTATTTACTTGTTAAATAGGGTTCATAGTAAGGTAGTTCCAAAGACTCCTTTTGAACTGTGGACTAGAAGAAAACCTAGTCTAAAGCACCTACATGTTTGGGGTTACCTAGTGGAAATAAGAATTTATAGTCCATATGAAAAGAAATTAGATTCAAGAACAATTAGTGGATTTTTTATTCATTATCCAGAAAATTATAAAGGATATAGATTTTATTGTCCTAACCATACAAAAAAATTTGTTGAAACTACAAATGTTAGGTTCATTGAGAATGGTGAAACTAGTGGGAGTGTTGAAAAACCATGTAATGGAGTTAGAAGAAATGAAAGTTCAAGTTCCCCTACCAAATTCTTCAATACATGTTACTACTACAATTGTAGAAAGGTCTGACAATTTACAGGAGCAATAAAAAAATATCAAACAATTCATGAAGAACCTGTAGTTAATGAACCTATTGAACCTGTAATTAATGTTCTAATTGTAGAAACACCATAAGATATAACATTAAGAAGGTCTCAAAGATTTAAAAAACCAGTTATTTCTAATGATTTTGTGGTATATCTGCAAGAGTCAAAATTTGACTTAGGAAATAAGGATGATCTAGTTTTGTTTTCACAAGCAGTTGAGAGGGTTAATTTTACTAAATGGATTGATGCTATGAAAGAAGAGTTGAATTCTGTGGAGCAGAATAAAATTTAAGATTTAATCAAATTGCCTAAAGGTTATAAAAGAGTCAGATGTAAGTGGGTTTTAAAGACCAAATCTGACTCTTTTGACAATATTGAAAGACATAAAGTTAGACTTGTTGCCAAAGGTCATACTTAAAAAGATGGCATTGATTATAAGGAGATTTTTTCACCTATTTCAACGAAAGACTCCTTTAGAACTATTATGGAATTAGTGTCTCATTATGATTTAGAGTTACATCAAATGGAAGTAAAAATAACCTTTTTTAATGGTAATTTAGAGGAAGAAGTGTATGTAGATCAACCTAAAGATTTTTCAATTGAAGGAAAGGAAGACATGGTGTTTAAACTTAAGAAGTCGATATATGGACTTAAGCAAGCCTCCCAGCAATTGTATCTTAAGTTCAATGATATTATTACCTCCTTCGGATTTAAAGGAAACATCGTTGATCAGTTTATATATCTAAAAAATCAATGGGAATAAGTTCTTATTTTTGGTACTTTATATTGATGATATCTTATTGGCTACTAATTGTCTTGGTTTATTGCGCAACACTAAGAAATTTCTCTTTAATAATTTTGAAATGAAAAATATGGGAGAAGCCAGCTATGTGATAGCAATTGAAATATTCTATGACAGGTCATAAGGACAATTAGGCTTAACTTAGAAAGCTTATATTAATAAGGTCTTGGAGAGATTTTGGCATGAAAAATTGTTCTGCAAGTGTAGTTCCAATTCAGAAGGGAAATAAGTTTAGTTTTAATCAATGTCCAGAGAAAGAATTGAAACATAAGCAAATGGAAAATATTCCTTATGCATCAATTTTTGGAAGCCTAATGTATGCTCAAACTTGCACCAGACCAGACATTAGCTTTACTATTAGTATGCTAGGTAGATAATATAAACTTACACCAGACCAGACATTAGCTTTACTGTTAGTATGCTAGGTAGATATCAAAGTAATCCTGAATTGGATCATTGGAAAGCTGTAAAGAAAGTTTTGAGATATCTACAAGGTACTAAAGATCATATGCTTACTTATAGGAGATTCAATCATCTAGAAGTGATTGGATATTCAAATTTAGATTATATCAGTTGCATTAATACCAGAAAGTCCACTTTTAACTACCTTTTTCTATTAGTTAAAAGGGCTATTTCTTAGAAAAGTGTGAATCAATCTATCATTGCTACGTCCATTATGGACGTTGAATTTGTAGTATGTTTTGAAGCTAAAATTCAAGGATTATAGTTGTGGAACTTTATTTCCAGACTTAGAGTTGTCAATAGTATTGCCAAGCTATTGAAATTTTATTATGAAAATTCTAAAACAGTTTTCTTTTCAAAGAACGACGAGTATTTTAAAGGTGTTAAACATATAGAATTAAAATATTTGTCTGTTAAAGAAGAAGTTCAAAAATAAACAGTGTCAATTCAATATATTAGCACTAATTATATGATTGCAATTGCTTTAATGAAAGGATTGGCACCGAAAGTCTTTAAAGAACATGTTGAAAGAATGGGATTATGGGATACCATTATTAAGATTTATGATGTTTGTATTTTAACACTATGAGCTCACTTATGTTTATGTCTGTCATTCTTATTTTATAGTATACATTTATGAATAAATTACGTTGATAGGATTTGTTTTTAAATAAGACACTATTGTTAGACCATTAGTTTGTTTCTTATTTATAGAACATATTGAATAAAGCACTAATATTGTAGTACATGGACAGAATTATGTCATTTGTTAAGATGTGAAACTACTACGACTCTTATTAGTATCCTTGTTTGATTATGATTTATGATGTGGTCAACATTAAAGAATTTAGTAAAGTTTATGCGTAGAATGTTTATTTATTAAATCATGATATAACGTTTTTCAATTAATGAGTCAAGTGGGAGAATGTAAAACCTATACATATTATATGTGGCTCATTAATAATTATGGTTTTAATAATATTAAGTCTTAACTATTTGATGGGAACGATTTATATATACCTATTTAATAGAAACTGGTCCTCTCTCTCGCCCTACATGCCTCTCTTTACTTTGTCACCATCACAAAGCAAGATTATTCAAGGACAGAGGAGAGAAATCAAGTTTCTATATATTCAATCACTTTGAGTAGTTTTTCTAAATCAAGGTATGTAATTCCTATTTTATGTTTTAGTGAAAAACATAGAATTCTAAGATTTGGGTTAAAGGACTATTGCAATTATGTATATGTAATAAATTATGCTTACAAATGCCACATTATTCGTTTTTAATTGAGTGGAGCATTTGGAAGCTCTAACATTTCTTATTGGTTTGCATTGAAAAGTTATGCTTTTCATTGACATCTATTTTACTCTTTGTAGGTTATCAAGTGTAGAAAAAATGGCCATGATTAAGTGTCAAAGTTATTTTTTTAGTCATTTTCATAACCTTTTTCTTCTCAGCTCTACTCTCCACCGTAAGGTTGAAGTTAACTTATTAAGATATAATAATAATAGATTATTTTGCAATTAAAAAATATTAATGAACTATTTTGTAAAAAAATTTGAGAACTATTTCATAATTTTAAAAAATTACTCAAAATAGTACTTGATATTGACCGGTACCAGTATAGTACCGTACTACAATCAAATCTAGTACTAGTACTAGTATGATATTCGTAACATTGCTTATATTTAGTAAATTAATGCTATCCTATTATTTATTTTTTTACTCATAATAATAACTTATATGTTTTATTTATTTTAATCTTAATTGAATTACAGTCTTGATCTATTAACCCTAATCATTCTAATATTAAGATCCAAAGTTTGAGTTCCGCGTCCAGTAAATTGTCACAGAGCTAGAGAACCTAACACTAAATAATTGATAGAGAATTGCTACAATGGACTACTATGTAATGAACTCTAAATAATTAATCGAGGATTGCTACAATAACATAAAATGTCAATAACTAATATGTAATTAACATGACACCAGATTTAGGAAATTGAAAAAATAATAATATTTGGGGAAACAAAATCATAATGAGATGGGATCATGGCAACCACAGTTTAAACAATTATTTCTTCAAGTTGGGCACTTAATTTTTATTAGTTAAGAGAGTTTCTTCAAAATGAGAGCATCTATGTAACAATATTCGTTATAGTTTTCGTGCCGTAATGATACCAAACTATGATATAATTCTGGAGAACAAGAACATCCTTTATAGATATGTTTTTCTTGTTATTAATATGTATATACTAAGGACGAACGGGATGGACGACCACAGAATTCATCTCCTTGGTCCGTTTAATCTGACAGTCATTACCCCCCCCCCCCCCCGTCTATATGTCATGTGTTTTTTTTCCCTTTCATATCTCTTTTTCTTCTTCTTCTCTGTGGTTATGTATTTAGCTTTCTCCATTTCCCTCTGCCTCATTTCTCATATTTAATTTCTCTTTTTTCTCTCTCTCTGTATCTCACACCGAGTTTTTTTGTTATATGTCATATGTCAAGGTTATATCCCTCTTTCATTTCTCTCTCATTTCTCTTTTCTTTTCTCTTTTCTCTTTTCTCTTAGCATCCTGCATGTCTCACAAGGAGTTTTTATTATGTGTATATCTACAGGTGGGTAACGGTGGCTTTGTTTATAGCATGCCTCTGCCTACAGTTGTGTAAGGGGGCGGTTTTGTTTCAGTGGTAAGGTCTTTTTTTTATGTCAAGGTGATATCTAACGGCCGCTTTGTTTATAGCATGCCTCCACCTACAGTTGGGTAAGGGCGGCGGTTTTGTTTATCTCACACCGAGTTTTTATTATTGTGTCTTTGTGTACAGCTGAGTAACGGCGGCTCTGTTTATAGCATGGATAATTGTCTTCGCCATTTGCGTTTTAGTTTCAGCAGTAATCTCCTTCTTCACTAACTGTATGCTTTTGTATTCCCTTTTTTTAAGGGCCGAGTTTTTATTATTGTGTCTGTGTGTGCAGCTGGGTAACGGCGGCTTTGTTTATAGCATGGATAAATGTCTTCGCCATTTGCGTTTTAGTTTCAGTGGTAAGCTCCTTATTCACTAACGGTATGCTTTTGTATTCCCCTTTTTTTTATCCTTATTTGCTTCGACTTTCGTCTACTTTTTATTATGTGTACAGGTCGGTAATGACGGCAGTTTTATTCTAGTGATAAGCTCCTTTTTTCTTCCACTTTTTTTTTCCTGTTTGTGTTTAGTTTGTCTACAGCTGGGTAACTGTGGTAAGTTTTCCTTTTTCTTTTTCTTCAGTCATCGTTTTGTATTTCTTATCTTTTGCTTTGGCTTTGTACCAGTTTTTATTGTGTGTACGGTTCCCTAATCGAGTTTTTATTATGTGTACGGCTCCCTAACGGTTAGGGTGTGCAGCTCTGGTAAGCTTTACTTTTTCTTTTTCTTCAATCATCGATTTGTGTTTTCTGTACTGTGGTCACTTCTTTTGTTTGTCTTCTTTTTGTGGTTACATTTCAGGAAATGGATAAACTGGGTTAAAGGAGAGAGAGGATCGATTTTCTTTTCTGCTACTTCGTCAGGAAATTTTTTCCCGTTGTTTTGTGTTATTTCTTTTTTTCTTTTATTATGCGAGCAAAGATAAATAAAAAAATTGCTTGTAGCGGAATGTGAAACCTACCAAACCCTGCAAGCGTTACAGATTAGAATTTAATCATTTAATATCTGGTACAATCAACATCTCGCATTTAATGTCTCCCTTAATCTTTCTTTGAGAAAACGAACGACCACCGCAAACATTAATTTTTGCCAGTTCTAGATCGGTTTGCATTAAAATTTCTTGGAGGCCTCCCTTAATTTTTCTTGGACCAAACGAATGACCATCACAAACGTCAAAACTTTGGTAGCTCTCGATCACTTCACATTAAATATTCTTGGAGGAAACTAAGAGGTATCTCTTAAAATCAATCGCCTATTCACACTTTTCAATGAGGTTTTGTCAGAGTTAAAGATTAGATTTGGCAGAGCCTTTTTTGGTTGCAGCGTAAAATTTTTGAATGTTTTTTCTCACAAGTTGATCAAGCGGCTCGATAAAATATTGTTTATCATAAAAGATACAGTGGTTTTTTATTTTTATACATAACTGAAAATATTTATTAAACTAGAAGATATCGTTATTTTATTGTCTCCTTTATTATGATGAATAATAACAATGAAACTGAGACGATGCAGAAACAGTGATCTCGGACGGAGACAGAAAGTGAGACGAAGCGGAAGCGAAACTAAGACCAAGAAAAGTGAGACGAAGCGGGAGCGAAACAAGACGAACCATAAACTCAGTGCTTCTTCATACCTACTTCTTTCTTCGTCTTTCTTGACATTTGAAGAAAGATTTAGTGTCAAACAACAAACAATCAGATGACTGGATTTTGAGGAATGAACATATTCCTCGGAATAATCTTAACCAGCTAAAATTTTTCATCCCTGAATATTTTGATGTTACGTATTTAAGACATGATTCAGATGAAGATAATTAATCTTTAAATTTCTTGGTTTTTTGTTTTTATCAATAACAGTAACAAATTTATTTAATTAAATCTTCTATATGATTGTTTTATTTTCTTATTCGAGCTTTGCAACAGAAAAAGAAACGGTTATTCAGATGAGTTATGTAACTTTACTCAAACTGATTCGGTTCTTTGTCTTCGATTCTTTCGTCTCATTTTTGCCT
>JANQBM010000004.1:6144539-6162727 GCA_025594535.1 Erythroxylum domingense | reverse complement strand
TGAAATGAATTTAACTGATGAGGGATTAAGTGATTAAATGTGTGAAATGTTTAGAGTAATAAATAAGGTTATAACATAGGGAATGAAGAGTACAATGGGAATAAAGGTGTTCATATATTGACTAATGTGATTCAAATGAGATGAATGATGCGTATTAAGTAAAGATGAATGAGAAATTGGATATTATGAGATCATATACTATTAGAAAAGAAATGATGAATGATTGAAATATGATAATAGAATAAGCAAGTTCTTTGAGCTATAAACCTAGGTGCAATCTTGATATACAAAATGATGTTGTTTAAATGATCAAGAGTTGTGATTAAAGAAACATACCCAGAATAGTCAAATTGAGCATGAATTATACATTACATCTATACATATGTGTATAATTGAATGTTTATGTGATTGTGCAAATTAGTAATGTGTGTACAATGTGTGTATTGCATGAAGTTACTACACAAGAGTGAAAGTCAACGTCCAGACGCTTCTGGATCATGGAAGCAAATGCTAATCTGGAGCGTACTGTGAGTCGACCTAGATGATCTTACATTAATTAATTGCTTTGTTTTAAATTTCTATATCGATTTATTACTGATGTGAATGTGATTGTGATAATTTCGGACATTAATAGTCCAAGGAGTTTGATAAACGTGAACATATTGAAAGTGCTTTATTGAATGTGAATGAGCAAGGAATAAGTGATTCTCAACATATTTGTTGAATGTCGAACTTAGGTCTGATGATATATGAAAGTGAATGTGTAAAGTGAATATAAGTGACTGATTGATATATGAGATTTGATGCATTCCACTATTGAATGCATGATCAGATAAAGACAGTTGTGACCAGAGTAGCCATCGAAAAGAGCTTAAAGCTCAGAATGTGATTAAGATTCAAAGGCTCACTATGTATAATGAGCTCGATAGCCCCAACAGATATAGGATAGTTACTAATGAGCCTGGCATCTACAATCGATACGGGACAGTTACAAGCACTCGGTCACAACAACGTAATAATTAAAAGTGAGTCTCATGAGCATTGCATATACATTTTATATGTATGTTTAAATGATCAAATTGTACTGTTTAAATTGTTCTGAATGTGAAATATGAAATAAGTGAATAAAGTGTTGTTTGATGCTACATGATGAATTAATAAAGTGATGTGCTATATGTGTTATTGTTTATCTGCAAATTGAATATGAAATGTGAAATGTTTGTGTCATGTGATATAAGTGAGTCATCGAGAATAGTCTGCTCACTGAGTTAGCAAAACTTAACAAAATTGCAACGTTATTTTTCAGGCTCAGACGAGATATCTAGTTAGACAAACTGGAATATAGCCACTACATTCAGATAAGAGATAAAGTTCTGGATCAGTTCTCATCTGCATATGTTTTCTAGCATTTTTGTATTAAAAAGTGTATTCACAAATGCTATACAATGTGTATGTGAATAATTTGGTTGTGTAAGGACTTTATGACTGGAAGTGTTTTGTAATTGTAATGGGTTTAAATGACTACTAAAATTCTGAAAATATGTTTATTGTTAGTAATACTTTGACTGAAAATTTTTATGAATAAAATGAGCTGAAATTGATTATTGGTTTTATGAAATATGTGTGTGACGTTCAAAGAAATTTTGCAATGAGTTGATTGACTGTCTTAGCACATCACTCTCGTAGAGTATGTTCTCGAATACCGTCAGTATGTTCGAGAATATGTCTTATAAGAGTAGGGTGCTACAATTATATTTTTACTTTGGCAAAAGCTGTTGTGTTTTAGAAATCATTCAAGCAAACATATATTGCAAGATCAACAATGGAAGTTGAGTTTATGAATTTGGAGTTGGCAGTACAAGAAGCTGAATGGCTAAAGAATCTCTTAACAGATATCCCACTTTGGGAAAAATTAGTTCCTTCTGTGTTCCTTTATTTTGATTTGCAGGCTACCATTCATCTTACCAAGAACAAGGCATATAATGGAAAAAGTAAACATATCAGATTGAGACATAAAATTGTTTGTACTTTGATTAGCATGGTGTAATCTTTCTAAAATATGTCAATTCAGAGAGAAACTTAGAAGATCCACTTACAAAATCTTGAAATAGGAAACTAGTTTCAGAGAATTTTAAAGGGATAAGGTTGAGCCCAATTGTGTAGTAACCTTACAATGGACACCCGTATTGGGAAACCAACTTCAATGGTTCCCAAAGTTATGTGATGACTACTTGGTTATACTTGTTTTGTGGAATAATACTGAGGTCTATTTAGTTGTTGAATTGCGTCCCTTAGTATGACTTTACTGCATTTAATGAGGTTGGATAGTTTAATCCTTAATGAGTTCCATAGCCCAAGTTTAGGTAGTGTGAGTAGTACATACTTGATAGACTCACCTACTTGGACGTTGGGGCTAGCCACCCTCCTATGAGACCATTTAGGCTATCTCTCTAGAGCAATCATAAGACTAAGGCATTTTGAGACTGTTTATTTCTCTAGCATGTTTTGTCTTCAAAATTCTTAGACATCGGGTTTAAGACCTAGGTCGCTTGCTTGTTCGCCTCTCTTTATCCTAAGTTGGTACAGTTTTTTTCTTCAGCTTTGGATCAAGTAGGGGATTGTTGATGTTTTGCCAAAACTTATAACATTGCTTTCTCTTTGTTTTGGTTTGTGTCCCACATTGAAAGAGTAAAGGGCTTTCCACCTAGCTTATATACTAGAGTGTTTCGTGAGACTTTGAATCAAGTCTCTTTAAGAGGGTATGGATATCACACGCTCGTGCGTTGCTCGGCCTAGTGTAGTTGCAGCATGGCATGATGTCGAGTGTGTGATATAAACCTTTTGGGGCCCACTTGGTTTAGTTCTTTTTACAATGCGTTTTTAATGCTTGTAGTTACAAAACATTATATTTTGACCACTTCTCTTAAAATCTCTCCAAATTCCTCATTATGCTCACCCAATAATGTTCCTCTTATTTTTCCTATATCTTTTACACCTCTCTACAAGGAAATACATAAGCACATCTGAAATAGACGCCCATATCTCTTCTCTTCTCCATTTAATGCACGCATATCGCTTCTCTTCTTGGTTATTTGATTTTTCCTAATTCTCGGAGACAATTTCTACTTTGCCCTTTAGAGTGCATCGAAACTGGTGGAGAAGATGTTAACCCTGGGTTGGATCAAGTTTTCCTAATACATTGTAGAAGGATAATTTCTGACTTAGGGCAGTGATTTTCACGATGCCTTGTATGCAAATAAGTTATTCCAATTTTATTGCTATTTCCCTAATAGACACTAAATTGAGTGAAAAGTTGCAAAGCTCATAAGTATCTCAAAGTTTTGCCTTGCTAGACTACCTACATCGTTATACATACCATTTCACTGATAACAAGGAACTATTGCTAAACATGGATGCAAACACAATTCTTTCACTTCATACCAAGTTTCTCATTTGACCAAATAAGTAGAAGATGCTATACATAAAGAACTTTATGTTAATGTTCTGTAAAAAGAATTAATGGCTCAATAATTCTTAGAATCATATGATTCATAGATATAATTTAGTATGAAAAGTGAATATAAAATCTACATCAAAAATAGGAATTTTATTTTTTTAAAAAAGGCATTTTCATTAGAATAATAAATGAAGATTTAATACTATGTTTCTTTTTCTTTTTCTTGCTTTCTTTTTGTCGATTGTTATTTCCTATTTTTTAATGTTAGTGGACCATTGTGTAGTTGAGGTTTGTCTTCTTAATCAATTAATACGTATTTTTTATTTGTAATTTTTCAACTTTTGGTCTAATGGCTTCAAATAATTTTTCTCTTCCTATCTATATATTTAATAGAGAAACTTATCATTCATGGCCGTCAAAATAAAATTCTATTAAAAAGCCTTAAGTTTGTGAGAGGTTATAGAGAGTGGTTTTAATCCTAACCCTCTTCTGGAAAATCTCACACTGATTAAAAAAAGAATTGTAAAGAAGTGGCAAGCAAACCAAAAACATTCTCTTGTCTACATTCGACTGTGTTAGAGGGAATTTTTATAAGAATAATGAATTGTAAAACACCTAAAGCAGCATGGGAGAAGTTTAAGGAAGGGGTTTAAAGGCAACAATTAAACAAGGTTAGTGCAAATTTTGAATCTCAAAAGAGAATTTGAGATGTCAAAGACTAAGAAATCTAAAGGTGTCGAGGAATATGGAAGCAAGCCCATGTCTATCGTCAATCAAATCAAATTATTTGGTGAAGAATTTCCTAGTCAATGAGTAGTAGACAAACTTCTCATAACTTTTCCTAAAAGGCATAAGTCAAAATTTTCCTCACTTGAAAATTTTAAAAATATCAAAAATAACCTTTGCAAATTTATTTAATGCTCTTCAAGCTATGGACCAAAGAAGATCACTGCAGGATGACATAATTGAAGCAAAAAATTGGTGAAGCTTATTTAACCAAGACTTCATAGTTAAAGGGAAAGGGCAATGTTCCACAATACAGTAATTGTAAGAAGTTTGGTCATGAAGAAAATAATTGTTGGCATAAGGAAAAACCTCAAAGTTACAAGTTCAAGAGATTTGATTATTTGCAAAAGAATTGAAAATTTGAAAATGAAGAATAAAAAAATATGGTGTAAGTAATAAAAGAAGAAAATATTTTCAAAGTAGTTGGGGAGATGTGTACCATAGAGAGATATGCTCCAAAAAATTGTATTAGTGCTAAAGTGCATTAATAAATTTGGTTATGGTGATGAGAAGTGCATCATATTGAAGAGAAGCGCTTCACAAGGTGTGGAGAGAAGTGCTCTATAAAATTTGAAGCAAAGGGGAGGGTTGATTAAAGTACTTCAAACTACTATTTAGTTATTTCCTATTTTTTTAGTGTTAATGTACCGTCATATAGTTGAGGTTTGTTTATCTTCTTAATCAATTAACATGTTTTTTATTTGAAATATTTATATAGAAAGTGGTAAAGATAGTGGGATATATTATACCTATTTTACCATATAGTTGCTAATTTTTTGGCTCAATTTGGTTAATTTATAAGGTTATATATATGGCCCTCACTTTTTCAAATATTGATGTAAAATTTGATCCTTTTTTTTTCCAATTGTTTCTTGCTTTTCTTCAAATCTCCAACAAAATAGTGGTATTAGAGCTCTATGGGTTTTACGGGCTTATAAGGATAGAGTAAATTTTTTTGTAAGTGTTCAAACTTTAGTGCAATGGCATCAAATAATTTTTCTCTTCCTATTCATATATTTAATAAAGAAAATTATCACTCATGAGCCATCAAAATGAAATTATATTTAAAAGCCTTGAGTTTATGGAGGTTGTAGAGAGTGATTTTAATCCTATCCCTCTTTTGGAAACACTAAATCAAATAAAAAAGCATGATGAAGAGGGGAAAGGAAACCAAAAGTGTTCTCTTATCTTCATTCGACTATCTCAAAGGAAATTTTACATGAAAAATGGCATGTAAATCACCTAAAGAAGCATGAGAGAAGCTTAAGAAAGAGTTTGAAGGTAACAATCAAACATGCCTAATGCAATTTTTTAATCTCAAAAAAGAATTTGAGATGTTAAAGATGAAGAAATCTGAAGGTGTCAAGAAATATAGAAGCAAGCTCATTTTTATTGTCAATCAAATCAAATTGCTTGGTGAATAATTTTTTAGTCAACAAATAGTAGATAAGCTTTATGTGACTCTTCTCGAAAGATAAGTCAAAAATTTCCTCACTCGAAGATTCTAAAGATTTATAAAAAAAAATTAAACTTTGCAAATTTACTTAATGCTCTTCAAACTGTCAACCAAAGAAGATTAATGAGGGATGATGGAATTGAAGAAAAAATTGATTGAGCTTATTTAGCCAAGACTTCATTCTTAAAGGAAAGATCATTGTTCCTCAATTTAGCAATTGTAAGAAGTTTGGTCATAAAGAAAAAGATTGTTGACATAAGGGTAAACCTCAATGTTACAAGTGCAAGAAATTTAGGAATTTTTAAAAGAATTACAAATTTGAAAATGAAGAACAAACAAATATAGCATAAGTGATAAAATAAGAAACTCTTTTTTAGAGTTATTAGTAAGATGTGTACCATAGAGAGATGTTCTCTAAAAAAATAGATTGTTGATAAAGTACATTAAAAATTTTGGTTCTAACGACAAGAGATGCATCATATTAAAGAGAAGTTTTTCACATTGAAGAAAAGGGAGTGTTGATTAAAGTACATTAAACTACTATTTAATTATTTCCTATTTTTTAATGTAAGTGGAATATCATGTAGTTGAGATTTTTTGTCTTCTTAGTCAATTAACATATGTTTTTTATTTGAAATATTTAGATAAAACGTGGTAAAGATATTGGGACATATCATAGCTACTTCACCATGTCATTGTTGACTTTTTGGCTCAATTGATTAATATATAAGTCTATATATATGGCTCTCATAAGGCTATATATATGGCTCTCACTTTGTCTGTAAAATTTGAGCCTTTTTGTTCTTTCATAATAAAATTCATGTCCTTTTATTTCTTGCCTTTCTTCACATCTCCAATACCTTTTCCATGTCTGTAACAGCCCAGACCACCCGCTTGCAGATATTGTCCGCTTTGGGCCTCGGCCTCTAGGGCCTCGCGTCTTCACAGTTTTGTCTTTCTAGCGTGTAAGCCTCTTTAGGGCATTACTCCCGCAGGACTTCCCAGAAGGTCACCCATCCTGGTACTGCTCTTGCCCTAGCACATTTAACTTCGGAGTTCTGATGGGATCCGGTGCGTTGGGGCATGGAAAACGCGTCTGCAAGGGAGAGGTATCCGCACCCTTATAAGGCATGCTTCGTTCCCCTCTCCAATCGATATGGGATCTACGCCCCGCGGTACTGCGGCTGTTGGGTAGTCTCACCCCCCCTTGGGAGGCCAGCGTCCTTGCTGCATACCGATCCGGGTACTGACTCTGATACTACCTGTAACAGCCCAGACCACCCGCTTGCAGATATTGTCCGCTTTCGGCCTCGGCCTCTCGAGCCTCGCACCCTCATGACTACCCAACGGTCATAGTGCCGCAGAGCGTATATCCCATATCGGTTGGAGAGGGGAACGAAGCATGCCTTATAAGGGTGCGGATACCTCTCCCTTGCAAACGTGTTTTCCATGCCCCAACGCACCGGATCCCATCAGAACTCTGAAGTTAAATGTGCTAGGACAAGAGCAGTACCAGGATGGGTGACCTCCTGGGAAGTCCTGTGGGAGTAATGCCCTAAAGAGGCTTACACGTTGAAAAAACAAAATAGTGAGGGCGCGAGGCCCGAGAGGCCGAGGCTCAAAGCGGACAATATCTGCAAGCGGGTGGTCTGGGCTATTACAATGTCACTCTCCAGTTTTTCTTTTTTTCTATTTTTGATCTTACAAAATTCATTTTGTATACATTTCTTTCTTTCGTGCATCAATGAGCAAATTTAATTGAATTCAAATGCGTCTCATATACAAGAGTACGTTCACTATACGAGATGCGCCTAATCAAGTTTGAGCTCAAAAACAATTTTCTTCTCATACAATGCAACTATAGTTTTCCAAACTATGTACAAAGAGACTCAAGTAACTAACTGATAGAACAACCATAAAAAATAACTTACTATGTACACGTGGAATCAATGTATCAAATAAACCAATATAATATTTGTTCATCCCCCCTTCAAGTTGGAGCTTGATGAATATCACGCAAATCCAACTTGCAGAGAAATTGCCAAAACAGAGGTACGACAAGAGATTTCATGAATAAATTTGCAACTTGAAACTTCGAAGGAAGATATCATGGAATGATCAATCCTTATTTGTATTTGTCTTGTACAAGATGACTATCAATTTCTAAATGCTTAGTTCTTTCATGAAAAATAAGATTAGAAGCGATGTGAATGACAATTTGGTTATCACACCGTAAAGATATTGGTAATTGTATGGAAACCTAAAAATCAGTTAAGAGGAAAAAACAACCCATTGCAATTCATGAATTATGGCTCCTAGGCTTCTATATTCTGCTTATGCCGATGAACAAAAGACTGTATTATACTTCTAGATTTTCCATAATATTGGGGAACCACCAAGAAAAATATAAAAATAAGTTAAAGATCTTCTAATATCATTATATGATGTCCAATCAGCATCACAATAAGCTTCAACTTCAGACAAATTTTTGGAAGAGAAAAATAGATCTTTTGATGAAGAATCTTTGGTATAACGTAATACATGCATAGCTATATCCCAATGTGAACTTGATTGAGTTGTTGAACTATGTGTGAAAGATCTATGCATGAAAACTACAAATATAATAACCTTCCCACCATTTGTCTATATTGCTCTAGATAATTTAATAACTCTCTACTTTCTACACTAAATTTATACCCATTTGATAATTATGTAGCTGTAAATTTTTAACCAAGTAACCTAGCATCATTTAGAATATTAATAGCATACTTTCTTTAATTAACATAAAGACCTTCCATAGACCTTGCAATCTCTAATCCTAAAAATTATATGGCATGACCTAAATCCTACTATTCATGAAAAAATTGCTTCACCTTTTGTATTTCTAATTTGAAAGATTTTGTAAGAAGAACATAATCAACATAAACAATTAAGCTCAAGAAATAAGAGTTTGTTTTCTTTATAAACAAACAGTAATCATTTAAAGATTGAATGAAACCAAATTGTTGTAATTTTTCCATAAGCTCCTGATTCTATTATCTTGAGGCTTGTTTCAAGTCATACAATGATCAGATCAATTTGTAAACTTGATGTTTCTGAGCTTTAGCATACTCTTTAAGAGGCTTCATGTACACTTTTTCATCCGGATATTCATGAATAAAAGCATTATTGATATCTAGTTGATGAAGTAGCCATGAATAAGCTGCTACAACATCCAAAAACATTTTAAGTGTTACTAACTTCTCAACTAGTGAGAAACTATCCGTGAAATCAATCCCTTCAACCTGATTATATATGTTGGTGACTATCCTAGCTTTGTATCTGTTAATTGTTCCATCAGGTTTTATTTTCACTTTATATACCCACTTTGATCCTATAGCCTTTTTGCTTGGTGGTAACTCTGTCAACTCCCATTTCTTATTTTCCTCAAGTTCGTTTAATCCGGCATTCATCTCATCTATTAACTCCTTTTTAAGTCTAACGTGATTAAAAGAAAATAGTTCTTGACACTTTGACTAAAAATAATACGTATGATGCGAAACATTTGGGTGATATATGATAAGGAAATGCGTTGGGTATGAGGTTTGTGTAGTTAGTTAATGAAGAAGCAAATTGCACATTATTTGAAACAAAATCATTTAACCATACAAGTGGCTTTCTAACTCTGGTACTTTTCCTTAAATGTGACTCCTAAGGTATTATCAATGGTTGTTTTGTATGTTTGGGTCATTATTTGTTATTGTATTGGTGTTGGTTGATTTGATGGAGTAAAATAATCAATGTTTGTTTAAAAATCATTTGAATTAGTAAAAGGAACAATCTCATCAAATTTAGGTAAATCAAAAGGTTATGGTAAAGGAGTAGTTTCTGCAAGTTCTTGTGACTTATGATAAGGAAAAATGTTTTCATAGAACCAAACATCTTTAGAAGCAAAAAATTTATGGTTTTGAATATCATAAAGTTTATACACCTTTTGTCCATAGCTATATCCAATAAAAACACACTAATATGCTCTGGTATCAAACTTTCTTTTCTCAGGGTAGAAGCATCTAAAACTCCAAAGGTGTTCATAACAAGGTTGTTTATGAAAAAGAATTTCATATGGGGATTTCTAAGGTGGTCTAACAGTAAATGATTTATTATGTAAGTGGTAGTAAGGATAGAGTCTCCCCAAAACCTATTTAGAAAATGTGATTGAAACATCAAGGCTCTTGCAACTTGTAACAAGTGTTTGTGTTTTCTCTCAACCACTCCATTTTTTTAGGAATACAAGATCGTTGATGTAAAATTCCATTGTTGGAGGTCAACGGGAGACAATCTTGATTAAAGAATTCTAATTAATTATCACTTTATACATTTTGTAGCTTAAGATTGAGTTGTGTTTGGGTCATTTGAAAAAAAATTGAAGAATTGAAGGAAGTTCATATTTATATTTTACCAAAAATGTCCATGTGCATTTGCTAAAATCATTAACGATATTTAGGAAGAATCTTGAACCACTAATGCTAAGAGTGTGATATGGACCCCGTAAATCCACATAAATGAGTTCAAAACACTTGGTTGTATGTACTTTACTAATGGGAAAAGGATTTATCTGCATTTTTGCCATAGATAGATATCACAAGCGTCTGGGTATTTAAAATAAATTTTATTCATGAAACAAATGTGAGTAATTACAATATTTAAGGGATGACCAAGTATGTTGTGTCAAACTACATTATCTACAACAGAGACTTTATTTGCAAAAGAACAAGGAAAACAATTGGTGTTAGCAATATGGGAGTCTATGATGTGTTGATCAACTGAAGAAGGATTAAGTATGTATAATCTGCTTATTTTTTCCAACTGCTAGTATTTCATCAATCTTCAGGTCCTGTATAAGATAAAAATATGGATAAAAGATGAATTTTATATGAGATATAATGGTTAACTTATTAATAGATAACAAGTTTAATTGAAAACTAGGTATATATAAGGCTTCGGTTAAGGTTATTTTGTTTGTCAAGTTTATATCATTTTTATGGTGCATGAACTTGTTGGTTCCATCTCGTAAGTAAATTGGGGTTGCTTGATTGGTTGAAGTTACAGTTTTCATTTTCTTAACGTCTATACACATCAAAGTTGTGAATGCTGTACTAGCTCTGGTTTCGAATTGAATTTTGTTATGGTATTATACCAATACTGGTCAATACAAGGTACCGTTTCAGGTAATCTTTTAAATTTATAAAGTAGTCCCTGAATTTTTTTAAAAATTGCAAAATAGTTAGTTATCATATTATACAGTTATACTGTATATTTTATAAGTTTACATCAATCTTGTCTCCAAAAATCATAATAATAAGTAATAGCCACAATTAATATGAAATAACAATAATTTTCAAATATTTCACATATAAATAATAACTACACTTAAAAAATGGCAATCATCATCATACAAATATAAAATTAAGAACAATACAAACTATTAAAAATATTACAATTTCATCATATAATAAATAATAATTACATCAAAACATCCAATAAAAAGAACAGTAAATATCTTTAACTCTCAAACTATTACAATTTACAAAAAAGAGTTCATAATGAGGAAACAACTAAGTAGAAGTGAAATATGAAATAAAAACATTTACAATTACATTATATATATATAATTTAACATATATATCAAATATAAGTAAAATTAAAAGAAGAGGGGGAAAAACCTGAAACTTCATTTAGTCGTTTACGGGAGGATACCTACTATAACTGTACATTGTAAAATCCTCATTATTGAGAGGAGCCTCATTATCATCATCATTCAAATTCAATGCACCAAATGATATGTCAATATTTTCCCATCCAAGATTATCTTCGAAGTCATCCACATCTACAAACTCAATTCCTCATAAACCCATTCTGCCAAAAGATCGATATTATCAATAGAAATTGGATATGTTGAACTGCTTGTGTTATTCAAAGTCTTAGTAAACAATAAATTTTAATTATTAGAAAATTATAAGAAATTATATTGAAATTAATAATGATAATAACATACCCTTCACGAAGCTTTAAATTGTAACAAACGAAAACTAATTCATTCAATCATTTAGGCTATAATCTATTCCTTTTCTTAGAAAGGATGAATTTAAAAGTGCTCAAATTTTGTTCACAATCTGTTGCACTCACATATTGACTTAAAATCTAAATTGTAAACCTTTGCAATTCTGGAACACCAGCTCCAATTCGATCCCACCAATAAATTGTAAGTCGTAAGGTAAGAAAAGTAGTGTTAAAAACAAAATAAAGTGATAATTAATTTTCAACAAATAAGAAAAAGCAAACAGCTAATACTTAGAGAAAGTTTTGCTCTTTTTCAAATAGCAATCGACATTTCAAAATCTACAAAAGACTACCTATAAAGCTCCATTTGTGAGCTCAAGAGATCTTGCATCATTTCATAGCCAACAATTATTGTAATAGTGAATAGCATTCCTCAACTAACTTCACCTTTCTTTGCAAAATCCAGTTTAAAATAGAGACTAGGATTCAAAAACGACCCAACTATAAACAACAGAGAAGAAAGTTAAATTTCCCATCTCTCATTGATGATTGTGAGATACAATATGTACAAAGAAAACCTATGTTTCATATTGGCCTTAATTGCTTCCTTCTCCCTCTGCATGGCATAAAAAAAAACCCATTGTTCCTTTTCTTCACTATCATCCAAGTGAAGCTCCTCACTAAAGGCTAATAAACTCGGATAACAAATTGGCATTGAGACCAAAATTCTCTATCTTCCATTATAATTCTGGAAACCTCCAACCCATCATTAGACCTAACATGCTGAGATGCAACTCACTTATTACTTATAAACATTTGTCTTAGCTCTTTCTTCATCATAACAAAAGACTGAAGTGATAAGAAATTCATTGTAAATCTTGTCATAGTAGGACAACACAAATTTCAACCATTGGTAAATTCCTTTCTCATTAAACTTAACACTCATGCACGATTATAAATGAACTTGGTAACCTTTTTAGCTTTCTACATAGTCTCATCAATAATAGGAAAATACTTAGGATCCCATATATTCTCCAGCATTAGCTCAATGCAGTATGCAGCATAAGGAATCCAAGAAAAAGAATTATACTTATTCACAACTTCATCGAATATCTCAAATAAAGAATCAGTATTTCTAATAAGGCTAAATACATCAATAGACTTTAAAAACATTGAGCCATTTGTAGAATAAACCAAAAATTAATAATAGACTCTTGTCTCTTATTTGTCCAACACCATAAGTAGCCTAATTCACTCTTTTTTCTACCAAATAACTTCTAATTTCATAAACTGAGCAAAAACGTTTACCTCTTAAGTCATCAATCGAAGGAGCTTTGTATCCTAAACTGAAAGAGGCTATAGCATCCAACATAGGATGATAATAGTAAGACTAGGAAGCATTGAATGATGAACCTGTATCATACCACCATCTAGCTACTATCATATCTACATTGTGAGCTGCATCTCTTGATTACACGGAACAAAGAATTGAAGGTTGGGCTCTAGGAGTTGTTCGTAGTACAAAAAAACTAGTCACCTACCTTATTCTTTTCCTTACATCAGGTCCAGGTGTAACATTCACTTCTTCCTGGGCCTGGGATGGAACACTACCACTACCACCTTTAACATTTCCAAAATCATCATGAAAACCGACAAACAAACTTCCACTACCAATTTGATAATTCAGTCTCTCCCTTTTATCTTTTTCATGTTGGTATTCTTCAAGCAAAGTTTTTATTTGTCACTTCACATCATCTCTTATTTTTTTTACAAGATTTCACTATCTCCTTTAACCCTAGTTAAATGCTTCTTTAACCAGGTGATTCCTCCACCTCTCAAATGCTTGTTACAAAACAAGCAAATAGTACAGTTCCTCATACTAGAGACCAATGCAATATGAACCCAAGTTGGACCATTGTATTTTTCTAAAGTGGTTTGATCAGAAGTACTTGAACTTCCTTCCATTTATCTGTAAAAATAAATTAATACATATATCAAAATAAAGAGCACATAATTTCATTGAATTCAACACAATAAGTCAAAAACTAGCAATTCAATTATTCAACATACATAATTACACAAAACATACATAAACAATTTCTATTTCTAACAATCACAAAACATACATAAACAATTTCAATTTCCAACAATTTCAATTTCAATTCAAATATCACAAAACATACATAAGCAATTTCCATTTCTAGCAATCACAAACCATACATAAATAATTTCCATTTCCAATAATTTCGAACAATTTCAATTCAAACATCACAAAACATACATAAACAATTTCCATTTCCAAAATTTTCGATTTCCAACAATTTCAATTCAAAGTTTTAATAATCACAAAACATACATAAACAATTTCCATTTCCAATTTTCAACAATTTCTAGCAATTTCATTTCTAATATTTTCCAACAATTTCAATTCAACCATTACAAAACATATAAAACAATTTCCACTTCCAACAATTCCATTTCTAACAATTTCAATTCAAAGTTTCAAACATCACAACATACATAAACAATTTCCATTTCCACCAATCACAAAACGTACATAAACAATTTTCATTCCCAACAATTGTCAACAATTTTTATTTCCAATCATCACAAAACATACATAAAATAATTTCCATTTCTAACAATCACAAAACATACATAAACAATTTCCATTTCCAACAATCACAAAACATACATAAATAATTTTCATTCTTAACAATTGTCAACAATTTCCATTTCCAACAATCACAAAACATACATAAATAATTTCCATTTCTAACAATTTTCAACAATTTCAATTCAACCATTACAAAACATGCATAAACAATTTCCATTTCCAAAAATTTTGAAATTTGCAGCCAATAATTTTAATAAACTTGTAACAATTATATAGTTAATATAATAATTATGTAATTTAAAACATTTGACAAGCTAATAATTGAAAGTCAAACCATAGATTTGATCTATCTAATCTTGGTAAACTCACACATCTTCGCCTTCCTACCAATAACTCTAAAATATAAGAAAGAATTAGTAAAACAATTGTTTAGTCATAATTAAAATGTATTACTCAATGCATATAATGTTTACATTTTTGTAAATTTATAATTCTATTAGGCAACAAACAAAGTCGATGTTAATCATGTTTTACTAATATTTGTTTAGATTATGACTTTTTTGTTAATTTTTAGTCTATTATTTTAAATGGCTTAAGCTTCATAACTTAATTATAAAAGTAATTATATTAAATATTTTAATCTCATATAAATAAAGATGTAATTATCTTATAAACATAAGATAAAATATATATTTGAATATGTCACATTATTTAGCATGCCAATTTTAAAAATTTTGTGTCAACTCTAAATTAGTAACCTTATGTCTATCCCACAGTAGGATATTGTATGATAAAAAATTGTCAAAAAAACTTAGTGCTGACTGAATTAAATATAACCAGTGCTCTTTCTATGGAGAAAAGCAAACAACTTCAATGAATCAATTTCCATTTTCTAGTTCCTATTCCACCCAACAAGCAACACAATAACAAATTAACAAATTCCATTCACAATTCACAAAATACACCAACAATTATATTCATAATTTGCAAAACATAAATAAAGTCATAAATGCACACCCAATTATTTTATAATTCAACAAAAATTTCAGCAGGTCAGGTCAGGTCAGAAATAAATCTAATTCTATTTCAAATCTGGCGTATAGGAGGAGACCCGAGACTCCAAGAGTGGTGGGTGGGTTGGTAAGGCGTCAGTGGTGGTGGCAGGCCACAGGTGGAGTGGTCGAGAGAGAGAGTGAGATGTGTGAGAGAGAAATAAAAAAATGGGAAAAGGAGAGAGCAAAGGGAGGGAGGCCCGTCGGTGGTGAGGTTGTGTCATCGTCGGAGAAAACAAGGAGGGTCTCCGGAGTGGTGCTTAAATGAGAGAGAGTGAGTGAGATGTGAGAGAAAAAAATTGTGGGAGAGAAAGAAGATAAGACCATCGGGTGGTAGGGGGAGGGGGTGTTTTTAAAAAATGTTTTTGCAACTTAGTCCTCCAACTCTGTAAAACTTACAGTACCGACCAGTATTAAGCAAAAATACTGGTACTGACTGATATTTACTCCTTGTACCGACCTCCCTCTGCCTCATAACGTGTACCGACCTCCCTCTGCCTCCAATATGGCACGTACTATTCAGTACCGACTGATACGGAGCGAAACACAAAACACTGACACACATGTGATTCGAAGCTACAATGTTTATTGATCACGATTCATCCCCAATTCATTCAAAAGAACTAAAAGATCGATATATTATTCAAAATGTGGAAAATTCACATTGTTTCCTTTATTTACTCTAGACTTTGCTTTTCCTCTCATGAATCTTTCAACCTCCTTTTGAACCATGCTAGAAAGGTTGAGTTGCCAATCATTTGTATTGTTATTTACTAATACTATATTCATTTCTCTTGCTTTCTCTATTTCTACCATATTCACCATTTTTTTCTTCGATGCATTTGATCTTTGCTCCTTTAATTCCTTATACCAATCTGGATAGCCATGGACTTTGAAACAATTATCTTTATTATGCCTTGCCATTCTACAGAAATTATATTTCAATTCAGATTTATCCACTGTATCTCTTCTTTTATAACTTCCTTTCCCTTCTTTATTTTTCTTATTCATTTGTCCTCTGATTGGCATTGCACTATTGTTGTCATTTTTAGTAATCGACATATGTATTTCCTTTTGTCTCTTTACTGTCAAAATAATTGAATAAGCTTTGTCAATATTTGATAGTGGATCTATCGCCAAATTTTGATTCTTAACTTAATCATAAATATCATTTAACCCCAACAAAAATTGTATCAACTAATCACTTAAGTTTATCTCCTCCATTTTCTTCCCAGTACCATAAGTGCAAAGACTACATGAACACCTCGACATCGGTAGCAGACATCCCTACCTATCTTAGAGTTTCTTCAGACTTGTAAAATATCTAACGACAATCATTTTTCCTTGTGTAATTGTACTTATTTCTGTTTGTAACTAATAAAGAAGTGAACCATTACATTCCCCATACCTCTTCTCTAAATCCTTTTAAGGTTTAAAGGCACTTGATGCATACAAATAAGCATCAATGATATCCTTGGAGATCGAATTCAATATCTATGAGGTAACCATGCTATCAACTGTACACCATGAATCATAAATTGATGAATTTTCATCTAATATTTTACGTCTGCCATCTATGAAACCTAGCTTCATTTTCACTTTAAAAGCTAACTTCATAGCACGACTCTATGAAAGATAATTGTTACCTATCAGTGGAGTTGTTACTAATGTCATTCCAGAATGATCAGATCCTTACAAAGTCAATGAATCAATCGTACTTTAATTAACAAAGTACTCCATTCTTGATTCCCTTTTCACTTGTGATATAGAACCGAAATCTTCTTCCTCCATATCTTGATGAAGACAGTTAGTAAAAAATCAACAAAGTTTACAAACTCACTTTTAGATCATGAATGACTTGCTCTGATACAATGAACAAGTTTGAACTCAAAAACAATTTTCTTCTCATACAATGCAGCTGCAGTTTTTCAAACTTTATATAAAGAGACTTCAGTAACTAACTAAAAGAATAACCACAAAAAAACTAACTCTGTACACGTAGAATCAACGTATTAAATAAACCAATATAATATTTGTCCAGTGCCTGTGCTCTAGGATACATTTTGTTTAGTTTGAGAGATAGAGAGCAAGAGGAGGGAAAAAAGGACAACTTTTTTAAATAATAAATTATATTTTTAGAAAAAGCACAACTTTAAACAAATAAGTAATTAAGTGATTCTTTTTATTGAGGAAGGTACTTCCCTGTGACTGCATAAATTTCTAATCACACAGTTGTCGTAATCTTACTGATCATGCAACATTTATGTTTTCACTTAATATTTATTATACGTAGGCATGGAAATTGGGCTCAACCTGGTCCTGCCCAATCTGGTCCAAAGTTAACGGACTAGCCTGGGTTGACCGTGCCATCAGTCAGGAACAGGTTATCTAGGCCCAGCCTGACGTGATGTCCAACCAAGAGTAACAAAAAGACATCGTTTTGTCAAAATTAATTTTTGAATTTAAAAAAAAAATCAAGTTAGGCAGGGACGCTTGGACCCGTCAGGCTGGAACCTGAGCCACAGACCGATCAGCCCGGGACACAAGTTGAGCCTAAACCTAACATTTCATGAGTTAGGTCAAGCCCGATCCAACCATCCCTAATTGTACAAGTGTTGGCCCCCAAATTTTTTTTCGTTGAATTAAGCATGAAAGTTTATGGAATAAGCATGAAATTTGAATTTTTGCCTTAGAATGAATTATAAGGTCATGATAGAATTATTATTGGAGTTTAATTATTTATTCCAATGTTAGTAGGATTTTATTACATTGGTAAATTAA
>JANQBM010000004.1:6012783-6031287 GCA_025594535.1 Erythroxylum domingense | reverse complement strand
TTTTCTTTTAGTTTTTGGGCTTTTTAATGTCACTCTCACGGCATTCTCCCAAAATGAAGCAAAATATCTTAACTTTTCTTTTCTATATTCATTTAATAAATTACATGTGTCACCTTTCTATTTGTTATCACTAATGACTCATTACACACACGTCATTTTCTCTTTGACATATCTAATGACTCATCAATCCACTAATATCATATAAAATATCAAATTGCCCTTAACGAGTACAAAAGGACTAAATTGTCCTTTAATCCATTTCATTTACTAACTAACCGAATTAAATCCCAAAAATATTTCACATTCGTCTTATTATCATGAAATACTCTAATTAAAGTCAATACTTATTGATTGGATATTTTTAAAAATTTCAAATGAGTTTAAAACCATCAATACCCAATATTTTTTAAAAAGGGCATTTTAGTCCAATAATTTCAGATTACCTGAATTCTATTCAAATAACCTCTATTTTGGCCTGTTTCAGTTCCTATGGACCTCAATCCTAATGTCGGAGTTTTTCATTGTATTTTGAAATTATTCAGTAACTTTTTGATTGCCCGGAAGAATTTTCGAGTTGAATTAAAAAATCACTGAATGTCACCAAAATCATTCGGATTTCATTCAAAAGTGTCATCTAAATCTCCAAAGCACATTTTAGGGCTTTTAAAGCTCATTCAGACTTATTCTGTAGCTTTTCAAAGTTTTTTGGTCATGTCGAGAGCCGTCTTTGATCTATCCGTGATCTCCGTTATAATTTCAATAATACATTTAAATTCTTAAATTACTCTAGCATACCATAAATAGAGCATACTCTATAAAATGCACGTACAATACATTACATGGTACAATAATCGAACTAGGATATTACAGAAATAACATAGAGTTCATAAAAATTTAAACATCACGAGTAATATCTAACTTTTTTTTTGTTTGTTTGGAAAATATAGCTAACTTTAGGTGAGCGTGTATCACATTTTCTTGACCTAAAAAGTTTCAACTCCCTCTCGTGACCAAATATTGAACCTATATAAAGACGGGTACAAGATTTAAAGGTTTAATTGGTTGTAATTATTATGAAATTGGATTAATAAAATGGTCAACACAAAATTATAATCGTGAAATATTACACATCTTTGAAAGCTAGTAGTGAACCCCTCTTATTATACACATGCGAAGACTGGGTTGTTAACCAATTTGGTAACAAAAGCACTGGAACTTGAGCAGTAATTTAAGTAATGACTAGAGAACTGGCCTCTCTATATGATGTAATTGTTCAATCAGTTGCGAAAGGTGAACATTATCTTCCTTCACCAGAAAATCTACATACGGCGATACAAGAGCTGTCTCATGAACACCGTTGTATGTTAACAAGTCCGCAATCAAAATTTTAGCTTGTTGGCTGTTCCCAACACTGTAAAGGCCCTGAATCACTAGGTGATAAGACTCGAAACATGGAACAAAACCACTACTAAGCATCCATTTCATGAGGTCGAGACAAGACCCATATTGTTGCTTCCTGCAGTGCCACTCTATGACCGAAGAAGCAGCCTTGTCAGGAAACAGACCCTTTTTCACCTTATCTCGAACAAGACAATCTGCTTCAGCGACTCTTCCACATCTGCATAAATACTCAACTAAGAAGTCGCAGAAATCTATAGCAGAGCCACCACATTTCTCAATCTTATCTCCAAGCTCAAAAGCAAGTTCAACGTCAATGTTTCTAGCAATATGATTTTCAGAAATTCCATCTTCCTCACTTTCCACAGGAGGGTCCAGATTGTCCACTTTAGTGGTCGTGTTTGACATAGCATAGCCAGCCAGTAGTGCAGAATATGTAACACTGTTGGGTTGGCATCCATTTTTAACCATAAGACTCATGATTTCAAAGGCTTGGTCCACTTTCCCTGCAACTACATGAGCTTTAACTAATATGCTGTAGGTAATGTGGTTTGGCTGCACCCCAAAATCTAACATATGAAAAAGAAGTGCGTCAGCCTCTTGAATCCTCCCAAATTCACACAGACCATGCATGACCACAGTATATGTGTAAACATTGGGGGCGCAGCCATATTGCTCCATCAAGTCTAACATCCTTAAGGAATGGGTAATATTACCAGCTTGGCACAGCCCGTTTATCAGTATTGTATATGTTACCACAGAAGGAACTAAACCCAACTTCAGGATCTTGCCAAACATTGCATACTCTTCCTTCAATCTGTTTTCTTTGCAAAGAATATCAAGATACAAATTGAATGCATGAGGACTTATCAGATATGTGGACTCCACCATCCATTCATAAAGCATTGAAGCATCAGCAGTCTTACCAATTTTAAAATAACCATCAATAAGAGCTGTAAAAGTGATTTCATCTGGGGATATTCCTTCCTTTACCATCAAACCCAAAATTCCATTTGCCATTTCTGGTCTCCTCTGTTTGCATAGACCATCAATTATTGAAGTAAAAGTGAGCCTGTCAGGCTGAAGGTCGACCAACTTCATCGACCTGAAAATACTAAAAGCAGCATCAAGTTTGCCTTCTTTGCAGAAACCATCAATCAGAATATTATATGTTACTTCAGTCGGCAAATAGCCATTATCAACTATTCTTCTCAAGAGAAACAAGGCTTTATAAGATTTACTAACTCTACACAATCCTCCAATAAGCTCATTGTAAGTACGTATATTAGGCTTGCACTTCCTTTTCTCCACCAAACTAAGCATCTCAAAAGCGGATATGATCCGCCCTTCTTTACAGTAGCCATTTATCAATACATTGTACGTTATAATCCCAGGAAAGAGCCTCTCTTGCAGCATCCTTCTAAACATCCCATTGGCCTCCTCTAACTTTCCTCCTCTACATAGCCCTTCAATCAATACAGTGTATGCATGAATATTTGGCCTACATTGCTTTGTAATCATTTCATCAAGCAAACTGAAGGCCTTATCAACCAAACCAATGTCGCACATGGCTTTCATTAGTATGGTGTATGTGCGTGCACTAGGCGGTAAACCTTTCTCGTTCATCTCATTTTTCAGCCCAAAAGCGTCTTCAATCTTACCTGCTTGACACAAGCCATGAATCAACGTTGAATACGTCACTGAATTAGGTTGACAACCATCCCATTGGGACATTACATCGAGCACCATGAGGGCCTGCTCCAGAAGATTTTCCCTGCAATAACCCATCACCAAAGAAGTACAGAGGTGAGTATCTAAACCAAACCCTAGTTTCAAGGCCCTAGACAAAAACATTTCGCCAGCTTGCACAAAGCCATTCTTACACAGACCATTAACAACATATCTGTAGTCAATACCACCAAGAACGAAACCATCAGCCACCATTCTATTATAAACCACGAATGCTAGAAAACCCAAACTTACCTTGGCCAAACACATTAATAAATTGCTATAGCATGGGTAGTTTAGTCGAAACCCAATTTCACGCAGTTCATCAAGTGCACCCATTAGCTTCAAAATGTCATCTTGGCCATTAGTGCACTCCTTTATAACAAAAACTATGGCCTTATGTGCTACCGCATATAAGTTACAAAAGACAGTCAACTTCAGGAGATGAACTCTACTGTCTATATCATAGCAGTAAGTGGACTGTTTGCAAATCCACTGAAAAAAACGAACTCCAAGGTCATCGTTGTTGCTTTGGAGCTCTATAGTCTTGCAGGCTTCGTGTGGAGACATATGGGAAACCAGGGACTTAAGGAAGGTATTATCTTCCCACTTGGGCTTGTTAATCAAAGCAGACACGTGAAAGACAACATCTTTTATTGGCTTTGAGCTTGTCTGGTCATAACAGGAGAAGAAGAAAACAGAGGATAACACAGAAGGAGAAGGAAACACATAGGATCTCAAGCAGACTTTAGCAAGTTTAGTTAGGTGAATCAACATGCAGAGGCAGACAGAGAAATAATGCAAGAGATGAGAAAGCTCTGGAAATGTGAGTAATTCAGTTACGAACCTAAAACGGGTGTAGAAGCAGAAACTTGCCAAGGGCCAATACTAAACAAGGAGGGAAGTAGGGAGTGGGACGCTTATGGCATAGTTGTGATCTCCTCAAATGTGGGACCGGAAAGGAAGGAGTCTATATACTCTTTATAACCCTGTATTATTCTATATATTTAAAAATTTTTACTTAAATTTTAAGCTATTAC
This sequence comes from Erythroxylum domingense, assembly GCA_025594535.1. Lineage (NCBI taxonomy): Eukaryota > Viridiplantae > Streptophyta > Magnoliopsida > Malpighiales > Erythroxylaceae > Erythroxylum > Erythroxylum domingense. Next base: position 6,027,121 of record JANQBM010000004.1, on the reverse strand, counting down.
TCAGGACGTAACTCACAGAAGTCGGGTCGTGACAATTAAGTTCTAACTTTTTAAATTTTTTTTCTTTTTAACATTTTAACTTTAATTATATTATTATTAGTTTAATAAAAATTTTAAATTTAAATTTAAATTTAATTATACTATTTTTAATTTTATAAAATTTTAAATTAAAATAATTAAAAAACAAAAATAATAATAATGAATAAGTGTCACAGACACAAATTTATTTTTTTGTTTTTGTTAATTATTTTACTTATAATTTTTAAATAAAATTTATAAGATAAAAATTTAACTTTCAAAATTTGATTAATTTATTAAAATTGTTTAATTAATTTATAAATTATAGAAAATATTAAATAAATTTAAAAATTGATTAATTTTATTATTATTATAATATTATTATATTTAAAAATTAAATTTTCTCTTTATTATTTTAATTTTAAATTTTTAAATAAAATTTAAAATTTAAAAATTATGTCACAAGACGTGATACTTAATTTACTCCTGTTACACATTTAGTTTTAATTTTAATTTTTATTTTAATTTTTAAATAAAATTTATAAGATAAAAATTTAAATTTAAAATTTTGCTTAATTTATTAAAATTGTTTAATTAATTTGTAAATTATAAAAATATTTAGTTAATTTTTTAATTAGATTATTATTATTATTATTAACAAAAAATTATTTTTTTTGTTTTTATTATTTTAATTATATATATTTTTAAATAAAATTTATATTTTAAAAATTGTGTCACAGGCAAGTCACGCCTGTGACACATTTGTTTTTTATTTTTATTTTTATTTTAGTTTTTTGAATAAAATTTATAAGATAAACATTTTAAATTTTAAAATTTGATTAATTTATTAAAATTGTTTAATTAATTTATAAATTATGGAAAAATATTAAATTAAATTTAAAAATTGATTAATTTTATTATTATTGTTATTATATTAGCCCACATGCATATTATTGCAAATATTAAACATTTTTTATATTTATGATAAGGTTTTTTTTGGAGAATGATTTTGAAATGCAAATAAATTATACAATATATTATATACGAAGAATAATTTATTTTGATTTCAACAACTTATTCTAATCGATTAATTTACTAAAATTATTTAGTTAATTTATAAATCTGATTAGTTACGCTATATTTATCGTTAACCTATTTGTCATGTTAACTCCTAACTATTTCTTTAATTAATCTTAGCCTAAAAAACATGTCTCTTTATTTACAGAATACAATATTTTTTGAGACATAATTTATGTGTTTGTGCTTGATAAAGGTCATGTTTGGTAATCAATTTATTGCATTAGCTATTAGCTGATTCTATCAGAGGTTAGCTGATAGCTGATTATATCAACGGATAATATCAGCTGTTAGTTAAACATGTTTAATAAAAGTAGCTGTTTAGTATTAGTTGTTTATGTATAAATAAATTTGTTTAATTTTTATAATTTATAAATAATTTTAATAAATTGACCAATTTTTTATCTTAAAATTTTTTCTTCAAAAATTAAAATTAAAATAATAAAAAACAAAAAATGAAAATATGTGTCATAGGCTTGACACATAAATACAAACTAAAATATATGTAATTATTTTTTATCATTTTAATTTTAATTTTTTAATAAAACTAATAGTAGCATAATTAAAATTAAATTTAATGTTTTATTAAACTAATACTAATATAATTAAAATTAAAATAATAAAAAATAAAAAAGATGTCACAGGCGTGACACAAATGCATAGTTGCATGTAAACCATGGCTTTGACTTACCTTGTACGGCCATTCAAATACAAGTTAAGTCATGACTTAACTTGCATAACCTCCAACAACGGATGTTGTTTCAAGTGGATAGAATTAGACAGAATAATATTAGACAAGAGGATGTAGACTTAAAAGAAAGAGTTTTTCGGATTGCTTCTAATCATTATTAAATTCATATTTTAGTTAAATAGAACTTATAGAAAAAGATAATCTTTAACTTTTTTCTTGGCAAAATAAATTTATTTAATAAATTAATAAAAATTATAGTATAAAATAATCAAAAGACAATAAAAATTAAGTATTTATTTCTTTTAAAAATTCATTTAAATGTTATAAAATTTTGCATCAAATCTTTTATTTGTAGTTTTCATGCATGCGAATACATACACAGAATTTTTATAAATACATCAAAAATATCATCTAATATGTTACGCAATGTAATAAATTAAATATTGAATAAAAATATAAATATTTATTAATTAAATTTAATTAATAAATTATAAAATATTTAAAAATACTTGATAAAAATTAATTATTTATCTCTTATTGATATTAAATTCTTATTTTTATTCTTCATATGATGTTTACATGTGTAATCATTTATTTTAATCTTTGCAACTATATCCAAACATTAAACATTTAATTTAATTAAAATATGCAATCGATATAATGAGTTAGCTATTAAATTGCAACCGATGTAATGAATTAGCTATTAATATAACATACATATATTATTGATATTTTATATTTAATTAATAACTCAAAATTTTCTAATTTTTAATTAATTGTAATTTGATTGTGATTAATATTTTAAAATTCTAATGTTAGAAGTGTATAACTTAAGTATGATTATTATTTTATCGTACTTGCACGTAAATTTTGATACGAAAATTTTATAAATAAATTTATAATATATGTATAAAGTAAGGTTAATCCATACATAAAAAAAGACCTGTTCCACCTTTTATTCTTATATACAATTGGTAATTAAGTTGAATTTCAAATTATTCATTTTACTTATACTTAATCTAACATATAAAAATAATATATAATATTTGACAAATTATCATAAACCAATAATTTTTAAGTTATAAAATATATCATCATCACCATTAGTTTTATTAAATATTTGACGCATAAAATTTTGCTTACTCTCATAAAACATTGCCTTTTTTTAAGTTAAAGGAGATATTTGAACTTGCTTCAAATGTTACCAAGGGCAAATAAGTAAATGATCTTATTTATTTGGCAAAAAAGAGATTAGGTTAAGTATGCATTTGAAGCCAAAGTTTGATTGAGAAGCTTTTTTTTTTTCTTGACGGATGTGAAAGGATTCGACTCAATTGAGAGTGTTAGGCCTTTTTCTAGTAAATTTAAAATTAGGACTTAATTATATAGCCATCATTTTATCATTTTAATAGGCCTCAGTGATCATTATATTTAATATTGCCTAAAATATCTTTCTACATAAATAAATAGTTTATGATATGCAAAAGATGATATAAACCAAACTTTTATATTTTTTAGAAATTCAAAATTGCATTAATAGAAAATGCATTAGTACATGTTACCAATGCCAAAACAGCTCAAAACATAAAATATCGAGGAAACTTAAGACAATATGTCAACCTAGGACAACAACGTAGCAATAGGAAACGCAAACCCTGGACCAAAAAACAACATGAACGACATCGTTACATATCCAAGGTGAAAGGGGTACTCCAGCGCTTACGCTCAGCACTTATGCTCATGCTTTATGCTTCAAAAAGGAAGAAATCCAAGACTTTTGCGGCTTACAAGTGCACTGACTCTTTCTTCTTGAGGAACTTTATTACAAAAGTTTATGGATCTATTTTGTCATGTGATTGTTTGCCCCTTCCATATATTAATTGATTCTTCACGATGAGGCTAGATTAGGCCAGACTATTTCAAACCGTAGGGTACATAGGAGTTTCTCTTTAATTCCACCAATTGGAAAGGATAGGATCTCATTTTTGGAGCGTGCAATATTCTAAAAAGACTTGATATTTCTTTCTCGCCAAATCTCCTTGATTGAGGAGGCGAAGGAGATGATATATATCTGCTTGTTGTAATTAGGAACGTGGTTTAACTTCAAAAGCCAATCAAGAGCTTCCATGAAGGTGATACCTGCATTGATAAAACACAAATCCTGAATCTTCTCCCATGTAAACTAGGAGAAGGGACATAGGAAAAATAGACAGTTTCTTGATTCTTCCTCTATCTTATAAAGGACACAAGTAGAATTAGAAGAAATGTAGCATAATCTGTCCATTGTGCATAGTTTATTCAGCACAACAAGCCATAAAAGAATGGAATAGCTAGGCATGAGTGGCAAATATAGGAAACTAGATCTGCTTTGTATTATTCTGATTCTAACAATTTCTGAATTTCACAATGCTGAAGGTGTTTAGACGTAGATTGATACATTAAAATTTGTCATTTCTTCCCAAGTTAGGATAGTAATTGGGAATGAGGAGCTACAAATATGAGGGAATATTCCATTGTCCCTCTAGAATGATAGAATTCACTTTAGAGTTAATAAGAATTCCATTCCAATATTGAAGAGCTTGAGGAATCCTAATTAAGGGGCCTTTACCAATTCAATTATCAAACCAAAAGTAAGTATTGTCTCCATTTCCAACCTTACAGAATACCGAAGATTCTAAGATAGATCTTAACTTCAAAAGTTGAATCAAGGACCAAGAAAAGGAAGGTTTTAGAGGAATAAACCAAAGGTTATTTCTTTTAAGGATATAGCTATGGAACCATCTAATCTATAAATATTTTTTATCTAAAAGGATGTTTCATAGATTTTTTATCAAGGCTAATATATTAAAGGTTTTAATCGAGGTCAATCTTAAACTCCCCTCTTCTCTTCTTTTACATACTTCTGACCATTTAACCTTAGCAAAGTAGCTATTTGAGTTTAAGTTCCCCTATAGAATCTTCTAAATAACTTCTCGATGGTTTTAATAACTCTTTTGGCTAAAGATATGTTGGGAGACTAGTAAACATGAAGGGAATTCATGATGGATTTGACAGGTTGCAATCTCCCACCAAAAGATAGAACCTTATTAGATCACATTCTCAATCTCCTCTGTATTTTTCTATTAAAGGAAAGTATTTAAAGAATTGTATCCATTTTGTGGTAATAGGTAGGCTCAGATAAGTCAGAGGAGATAGCTTCCTACTCATAACTGTGATTAAAGATATCCTATTTCCCTCATAGTTGCACTGATAGCTAGAATGAAATGGCTCTTTTTGAGATTCACTTCCAAACCTAAAACGTCTTTGAATAAAGACAGTGTCGAGATGAACAGTTTGATAAATTTACTATGGGCTTTGGAAAAAAGCAAAAGATCATCCTCAAAGTATAAATTAATAAGTCCTACCTTTTTGCATTTGCTATGAAATTTGTAGTCATTGCTACTACCCACTTTTTGAAGAATCAATTGACATAGTACCTCCATGCATATGATAAAGAGATAAGGGGAGATAAGATCTCCTTGTCTTAGTCCTCTAATACTCTTGAAGATATTAGTGGGCATACCATTAACTAGAGCTGAATAAGATGGAGTAGTAATATAGGCTTTAACCCGTCTAACAAGCACATTTAGGAATCCCAAAATCCTCAAAGTCTGAAGGATAAAGTACCATTCTACATAATCCTCAAAGCCTTCTTAAAGTCCACTTTTATGATACAATTAGGAGGGCTATTCTTTCTCTAATACCCTCTCATCAATTCTTAAACAATAGAGATATTATCCCAATCTTTCTACCATGTAAAAAGGTACTTTGATTATCATAAATCAGTAAATCCAAGACAATCTTCAGCTTGTTTGCCAAAATTTTAGAAATTACCTTGTAAAGGAAGTTGAAGCATGTAATAGGCCTGAAGTCATCAAGGGAAGAAAGGTAGGAGGTCTTAGGAATCAAGAAAATATGAGTTTTATTGATCTCCTTCAGTAGTATTTCCTTTGAGAAAAATTACAGGACTGCTCTTTTTACCATAGGGTTAGTTTCCTGCCAGATCTTTTGAAAGAAGTAGCCATAAAGCCATCAGGTACAAGGGATTTATTAGGATGCATTTGAAAAACCACCTCTTCTATCTCTTTGTTCTCTTCTGGTTTAATGAGCATTGCAGCTTGCTCCTGAGAGATCATCTTTTAAACAAAGGAGCAAAGAGGGAATGTAGTTGCTTGAGTACAAGAACAACCATAAAAGCTCTTAAAGTATCTCTCCACTTCCATTAGAAGGTCCCTTTCTTGAGTAATTTCCCATCTATGTTGAAGATTGAGGGAATGTACGTTGTATGTGGCATTTTGTTATTGGAGAGTAATACTACTCTCCTAATGCTGTACTTCCATTTTCTCAATCAGTCAAAATTTTTAATTTTAAAAAATATGTCAACATAGGACAACCTCCATTATATACTTTAAAGTCGAATTGTTTAGTTCAAGTATGGCTCATTAAGTAGCCAAATTCCCATTGAAGATCGTAAGGTGACAACAGATGAAGTTAACTTTGTAGTTTTAATATCATCGTAAATTGACAAAGGTAAAAAAATATTGGTCACAACCATATCAAGTTATACTTAGATATCACTCGACGTTTAAGTCAAATCTCAATTAGAGAATATAATTTTAAAAATATCATTTCTTTTTAATAAGTTTGATATCCTTTTATATTATTTTAATATATATAATTTCAATAAGATAGTGATTTTATTTTTATAAGATAACAATTTTATCTCTATAAATATTGTAATCGTGATAAGACTTTAACACTGTTATAGAATTTTATTTGGTTTATATCATTACTCCTAATTTCTAATTTTAAATATTTTTCATGGTTGTGAGTCTTCATTTTGTATGTCACTAGAATAATATTAAACATTTAAACTACCAAGTTACTTAATTAATACCTTTAAAGATTTTTATTTAACATAATTAAGAAAAATTGACGAACTGATTTTAAATATGATACTTAATCTGTGTAGGTGACACCTAGAAAATTAAAGTGTTCTTTTTAGCGTAAGGTTCGTGGACTTTAGGTTTTATTTTAAGACTAAAGAATTCTTTTATTTTTGAACCCACGACATATGTTCTTTTAAATTTTTATCTTGAAACTACAAAGATCATTTCTCACTAGAATGTGTGACTTATAAAACTACAAGTATTTTCTGGAGGAAGTGTTGCTCTAAATGCAGACTCTTTCGTCTATCCTAAAAGTAGAAATTTCAACGCTATCACTATGTTTTTTTGCTGAAACTCAAAACATGGAAATCACTTTTTTAAAATTTTTTAAGAAAGTAGTGTTAAACATATTAATGAAAAAATAATATGAATGAGAAATACATTAACAAATATGATAAAGTAAATGCATAAGTAAGTATATTCATTAGAAATATTGGCTAGAGAAATTAGAAATATGTACCATCACCATTTTTTATGTTTTTGATTTATACTTTCTCACCTTATTATTATATTTCCTTTTAAATTCGATTAGATGATGTGCGAATTTTCATAACCTCTTTGAGGCTTTTTAAGATATATTATGTATTTAAAAATGCATTCTTATAGGTTCCTTGTCATGTATATTAGGGCAAGTATAAGGAATTTTTTTGTAATGTGTGAAGCTTAAGAGAGTGAAGATGTCAAGCTTGAGACTAAGGTAATTTTTTCATTATAGTTTACACCTCATTTAATAAAATTCATAATCATATAGTTTTAAGGAGCCCCTTATGGTGCAAGCACTTATGAGCATTGATCTATAATTAAATTGTAGATAAGGTGATTGATCATGGTCATGATTTTGTTGCCTTAGTCTAATGAGATTGGTATATTAGAAGACAATTTCTTTAAACTTTGGATACTCAATTGGAGAGGAAAAATGCAATATATGTTAAATTATTATCAAGCCTCTATAGGTTAGTCCATATGTATTTTTTTTAATGCACCTATTGTTGATATAGTAATGAGACTATATTCTTAAGCATTTATAAAGTTATACGCTCTGTGAATTCTTCCCATACTAATAATTCATCAAAGTTTCTCAATAGGAACCTAAATTTGTACCTTTATAAAGGTTACAAAAGCACTTTTAATTTTGTTTTATTATAGTCTCTATTATTTTGATATGTTCAAGAAGCGTCCTCTAGGAAAATTAGATACCATCTTCATTTATAAGTATGCTTCCCATCTTTTAGAATTTTGCAGCCATTATCCTTGTTTGTCATTCTTAGATTAATTAGCGATATACCTCTTTCTAATACTACTAAGTTAATCTCATGCTTCTCTTAAAAAATGTATAATGGAAGATGTAAGAACTTTACATTATAGGAAAATAAATTTAATTACCCAAAACAATCATTAACCTTAGGATGTAGAACATATAATTCTCATAATTATATATATATATATAAAGTATTTTTTTGAAATCAACATAGTGTAGACCTTTTTTTGAACAAGTGGATTTCTTTCTCTATACCCCTTTCTATTTATAGATGCTTTTGTTAGATTAATTATCCTTTTTAAAGCTTTAATGGGTAGATAAAAGACCAATTTATATCCTTTATGATTTAATTTGGTACATCCATCACATACTGAAACGACTAGGATTGTTCAACGATTTAATTCTTAATTACGTTTAAATGTGACGAGTTATTCCTATCTATCATTCTATTACTTGGCCAAACCATAAGATAATCATAAAATTAAATAGAATAATTTCAAATAAATGAAATTAAATCCTAAAAATTCAACACAAGTATTTTTGTATAATAAATAAGAAATGCAAGTTATAGGGGTTATCTATTATTTATGCAACATATTTCCTTTTATATACTACAATATTCTTTACTTAACAATTATGAGTCCATAAATAATGATATACAAATTCCATCATGGTCTACAATTATATCTTATAGAATTTCCTATTTAAATATCAAGCATAAATGTGTACACTGTTATAAAATAGGAAATGATTACTGTAGAATTAAAAACACATAAACAAGCTCAGAATGCTAGCATCATCATAAATAAATATCATTTAATGGTACTATTTATGTATATATTCCTTAAATGTCTTTGGTTGTAAACCTTTAGTTAATGGATCTACTATCATTATATTAGCACTAATATGCTCAATAGATACTCATTGTTTCTAAACTTCCTTCTTAATAGCAAAATACTTTAATTCCATATGTTTAGGACCTTTTAAATATTTTTCATTCTCAGAGAGAAAAACTATTGTAGAATTATCACAATAAATTTTCAGTGGCTTGGTAATACTATTGACAACCTAAGTTCCAAAATAAAATTCCACAACCATAGTATATGAACTACTACTTTAAGACATCCTAAAGCTTTACTTCCATAGTGGATGAAGAAATAATATACTATTTAGCACTCTTTCATGATATTGCTTTGTTAGTCCCTAATAACACTCGAAAGGGGGTGAATTGGGTGGGTTGCTATAAAATTCAAAGAAAAATTTTAATCAATGTACTAAATTAACAATAATGAATATAAATAAGTATGAAACAGTTGCTTAACATAAATCAATCAAACAATTGAAAAATAATTTAAATTGGATTGTGAAGAGAGAATGTAAACTAACTTATAGTGGTTCCATAAATAACCTTTGGCTACATCCACTCCTAAGAACTTTCTTAGAATTCCATTATAATTCTGTTTTTAAAGTGAAGAATAATCTTTAAACATTCTTTTCTTGACAAAGAATAATTCTTTTACAATCTTTCTTCACGATGAAGTGGAACCTTAATTTCACTTGGAATATAATACCCCAAAGTACAAAATATAAAAACCCTAAAAAGACTTAAAAACATCTCAATTTATCTCTTTGATAACACAAAAAAGGCTCACTCATACAAATATGAGATAATGATACTTAAATACTTGATAAGCACTTAGAAATATGTGTAAAGGACATCTAAACACTCCTTGATGCTAAAACCAACAAGAAAACATGTTTCTCTAGGCTTTTGGGACCCTTGCTAGCTATTGGAACCAAAAATTAGCCTCTACAATGGATAGTTATAAAGACATATTAGACCAGTCAAACACGTAGTTGACCAACATATATATTGGTTTACTAGCTATTGAGATATTGGTCAACCCTAAGGCATTTGGTTAACCGATATATCAATTATATCAATTGATATTACTACAAGCTTTTGTATATCAAATTTGAAAACTTTAACCTATATTAGTCAACTACTAACTTATATAGGTCGACCAATCCTCTAAAAAATATGATTTTAATAACTTCAAATAATCAAACTCAAATTTTTAATGCAATTATGATTTAAACACATCATAAAGTGTTTCCTAAAAAATGTTTAAAAGATCAAGATGCTTTTCTATTAAACACAAAAATTTTAACACCTCTTAATGAGTAAAAAGATGCATGCAGTGAAGTAAGATGAAATGTTTATATATGATGATCCTTTGAGATTACCAATCTAATAAGGTGAGATTACAATAAATAATAGAAAATATAAAATGACCTTGGTATGCCTTGGTCTTCTTTTGTTATTGACTTGATCTTCACTTTGAAAGATGCAAAAAACTCAACTTTTCTTTATTAACTTCATTAATTATCATCTTAAGTTTATGGCTATATCTTGTTCTTATATTGCTTCTCATCAAAATAATAATCTTATTAGTAGTATTTATATTATATTATCATCAAAACATAGATCAGAACCTCCCTTAGTTTAACATACTCCATTCGTTAAAAGAAATAGGTAATTAGATATGGATTTCTTTCTAATAAGGCATTCACCAAAATCTAAATCGAAGTATCGAATTACTTCCAGATGAACAAACCTTGCATACATGAGCATATGGTTCTTTATTCCTTGTAGGTACCTTAATACTCTCCTTACAACGATTTAATTAGCAATTTCATGGTTACTTTGATATTTGCCTAATATTTTTATCTCAAAACTAATATACTATTTTGTATAGATTTGTGTATTGAGAGATGCATAATTAAACATATTTATTCCTCATATTTGATATATTTTTGCTTGATGTTTTATACTTTTATTGTGTATTTGTTACTTAATTTGCTTCAAGTGTGTTTATAGGTTATATAATTACCTTTATGGATTAAAAGGAGAGGAATTTGGATGAAAACGGGGCATAAAAGGAAGATGTGAAGTAAAGAAGGGATACACAGTCATGCATCAGCCCATCTATTTCTCTCAAGTCGTATATCAACCAGAACCCTAGAAATTACTATAAAAAGAAGTGATCAGAGAAAAATTGGGAGAGAAAAAAAAAAGAAGGTGATTATAAAGGTTGAGATCATTCAGAAGGGGCGATTTTGATTCAAAAAAGTTGAAAACATGAAAAAATCATTGAAAGATCCATCAGAATACAAGATCTGACCTCTACCTTGCAACAATATTGAAGAGGAGACAAACAAGGAGATTTACAATTATGAACCTATTGTTTTCAGTTCGTCTGTCTTTTTTTTATATATTTGATTTTGTTTTCTATCTTGTGTATCAAAATTTGTTTAGTGCCTAGGTTAGGTGAACTCTAGTTTTGTGCAATAACATGTTTTGATTCTTTTATTAATGCAATTGTTTGGATTGATATATTGTGATTTAATTACATGTTTAATAAATGTTCTTAGATCCAGAATATTAGTGCATAATTTGATTTCATAACATAAAGATTAAGAAATCTTGTGTATGAATAGATATACCATAATTGGAAGGAGTTGTTGCAACCATAAAGATAGGATGACATAAATCCTCTAAATTATGGTCAAATCTAATAATGAGATTCACAAATCGGTAAAGCAATTTTATAAATTTTAACTTGAGTAATTCGGTTGATAACCTTGGGTTTAGTTTTTACTAGACTCAAGAGTGAGCTATTAGTATACCATAGAAATTTTCACGGTCCAATAAATCAAAAAGACAATTGCATAATAAAAGATCAATCACTTAAGAGTATTTAAGGGATTTGACACCTAAACACCAATTCTCGATATCAGTAATTACCTAATTGATTTCTTTATTCTCTGTTCAATCTTGATGCATGTTTTATTTTATTTGCTCAAGTTTTAATTTCTTTTATCAAAAATCACAATCCAATTCGTAGACTAGATAATAACGTACGGTAACTACTAATATTCATCGTCTTCAAGAGATCAAACCATACTTGCCGGTACTAGTTACAACTACGTCGTGTACTTGTGGTTATTAATAATTGAAAAACTTAGAAAAAGTCAATCACAAATACATTAAACTACCCACAACTGAAGCATAAAGAATTGCTTTCATCTCAGTTCATTCTACATCATTCTTTTAACATGGCATGAGACTAAATGTGTCCCCTTTTTGAATACGAGCAATACATTCCAAATACTTATCTATATTCAAACTCTATAGAATTTTGTTGATATAAGCTTTCTGAAATAGTTCCAATAATCCTTATACTCTATTGTGGAAAATTTCAATTCCTATCATCTAGGATGCCTTTCTATATCTTTCATCTCAAAATTTTTGGAGAAAACATTTTTTTATCTCATTTAGCAGGCCAAATAATTAATCGTAAGTAAGATATCATAAGTATATAAAACTAAGAAAACAAACTTACTGTCACTGATCTTCTAATATATACACCTCCCACTAATCCTTCAGTATATACACCAATCAACGGTATTTATTAAAAATTAGAAGATATTATTGTGTCATTTAACTTAACATACGATTGTCAAGAATTTTGTGAACTCTCCTAGGATAAAAATGGATTTGACTGTGAAGATATATATCTACCACATTTTAATTCAATTCACAATTAAAAAAGAAATGTGTCTTTGTTCTAACCCTTGCGTAAGTCCTATAAAGAGGATTAACATACCATGTCAAGAAGTTTATTTAAATGTAGATATTGACTTCTTAAGTTTACACACCATTTGATCTTTTATTCAGCAACCTTCAAGTTGGTCCGCAAATACATCATCTTCAAGATACCTATTAAGAAAGGCTATCTTATTATCCATTTGATGTAACTCTAAATCATATTGAGCCACTAGAATTATTTTAATCCTTAATGAGTCTTTCTTTAAGCAGAAGAAAATCTCTTTATTATCAACACCACCTTTTTTAATATAACCCTTGGCAACAAGTTTGAACTTATATCATTCAATATTGTCATTTAAGACACATTTGGTTTAAAAACATATTTACACCAAACTCATTTCTATCCTTTTTGCAATTTAAAGAGATCCAAAACTTTCTTGTCTTCTATAGATTTTAATTTATATTTCATAGCATCAATTCATTTTTTAGACTTTGCACATTCTATGGCTTATGAAAATGAACTGGAACTTTATTAATTTTAGTATCATTATTTAACTTTTATAAATAAACCATATAATAATTTGAAATGGTTAGCTTCTTTCTTTTCGAGATCTTCTTAAATGTATTGTTTCTTATGGTTCTTTTATAATAGGCGGTTGTCAGTTAATTTCATGTGGATTTATTCCTTTATTTAAATATTGTTTAGTATTATCTAAATTTTCATTAGTTATTGGAATAATATTTGGAACGACTATAAATGAAGAAGCCTTTACATATATAGGAAAATTTACTTTATTTCCTTGATATTTATATTTTTTTGTTTATCACTCCCACTAACTTTACCATTCTCAATGAATCTAGAATTTCTAATTTCCACAATTTTATGACTAAGATTTAGCAAATAAAACATAAATTCTGTAAATTTCTTTAGGCAACCTATAAAATAACCACTAATCAATTAATGAACATAATTTCCTTTTATATATATTATAGATTATTGTTTACGTTAGGCAACCCCAAATATACAAATGTCTTAAACTAAGTCTGTTTTTAGTCCATAGTTCAAAAGGAGTTTCTATAACTAGCTTACCATGGACCTCGTTCAACAGATAAATAATGGTTTTAAGGGCATACATGGTAGTGAGGAGTTACTCATCATACTCCTACTCATATCCATTAATTTCCTATTACACCTTTCTACCATACCATTTTTTGAGATGTGCCTGACATAGTATAATGTACATATAAATCATATCTTTCAAGGAGATTTTAGCAAATGTACCTAGACAATGTCTTGACTTATTATATTTGCTATATTATTCACCCCTTTTATAATAATTTATAACTTCCATCTATTTATTTATTTTCCTTTCAAACTCAGTGATGCATACTTTAAAAGCATCCGCTGTTTGAGATTTTTCCTTTAGGATATAGATATAACCATATCGTGAGAAGTAATTGATAAAGGTAACGAAATATTTTTCTCCACTAAAAGGAACATCAAAAGTTTCATAAATATGAATGTATATAATCTCAAGACTCGGAGTGCTTCTTATGGCTCATTTCTTGTTATGTTTAGTTTACTTTTCCTCAATGTAATCCACATATATACTTAGATTAGTAACATGTACATATACATATACATATACATATACATATACATATACATATACATATACATATACATATACATA
>JANQBM010000004.1:5981056-5998783 GCA_025594535.1 Erythroxylum domingense | reverse complement strand
TTAATAATAACAAAATGCTACTGCATTATATAAATTATCCCCCCTTTTAAATATTCTACCACAATATATAAAATTATGTTGAATAGTTCCACCAAATGTCTAGGAAGAAGAAATATAATTATGTGTTGGATCGGACTTACCACTAACGGAGAATGTTAAGTTAATTGAATCTTTTTTTTTATGATTCCATACTTCCTATTATAATTTCTACAAAAAAATAATTTTGTAAGTTTTGTACACAATTATACGATTTGGACGTTCCAAGTAAGCAACATATATTGAAAATACTTGTCCTACACGTTTAATTTGATAAACTAATGCATTTAATGACATTTATGTTATGGTTATGGTAATAGGAAAGTTTAAAAAGAACTAAGACATACAAGTGAATAAAAAACTCTTACTTACTACATATCTTTTTTCCAAATGACTGAAAAGAAAAATGGATGATTTGGTTTCATCAATTAACACACTTGATAAGTATCTCCCAATCCCAATTTTGACATGGTTAAAAAGATATGACAAAGCTATTATGGGAAATCAATATATTAATTTGAAAATGTTTGAAAAAAATGGTCACTGGCATGATCACGTTGTAACTAAAGTCAAGCCCCTATCTTTGGGTTGAAAACAACGAAGCTACTGACAATTAAATCAAACTTAATCTTCTGAATCAATTTAATACGCCTGCCATACTTGAAAACTTCTATAAAGGTATAAGCCTTGAGAATGGTACTAGGGTTTCATGTATGAGATTCAGTGAAATAACGAAGAACTAGTTCTCAGGCTAAGGAGTCAAATAATTTCTTTCCACCAATGATGGCGAGAATCCTAACTTGCTTTTGAGGTGATCCGTCTTCGCACAAACAACATCTCCAAACAACTCCAACAAGACTTAGATTTCTTGTAGCAAGTTGAAAATAACAGAGTTGGGGATATGATGATGTGCGGGTTGGGGATTTTGACGAAATTGTAGGCGTTTATAAAGTCTCATATTCTCTTTTTGATTACTCATTTTACGCTTTCGAATTTTAAATTCAAGAGATAGCTTTCGAGTAAAGAAAAGGATTGCAAGTTACTTCTTCTTGCAGGTAGAAATGATCCAATGACAAGAATTAGCCCAGATGTGATGGGGTATCGATGAACCTGTTAAGTGGTGATGGTTTTGTCATCTTTTTACACGCAAAGAGGACTTTTAATGCATTCAATCAAATTTAGTTGGTGTAAGTAGTTCAGTACTCTCATCCCTTAATTAGAAGTCTCGAGTTCGAGTCTTGTGAATAAAGAGATCTGTTTAACTAACACTTTATCTCTTATGAGCTGACCAGGTGCGAGCGGGGATTAATCTGAGTGTGGAAGACTTAAAGGCGTCTTCTTATAGTTGAGACCCTCCTAGAACACCTTGTGAACTAACCCAAAAAAAAATTTGCAAAAAGGAGCTTAAGCTTAAACCAAAGAATTTGGAGATTGGAATGTCTAAAGCTGGTTGAAGTCTTACATTTGTTCACTAGTATCTAAAAACATCAACACCACAAATCAAGAAATAGGATGAGTCGTATAATAAAAGAACAATTAAGGTCATAAAAAAGTTCAATATTAGAGGATTGGAAGGGAAATCTAAAGAATCCAAGTTGCTTTGTTATTTCTCTATGAAATTTCAATGATACAACAAGGCTATATAGAGTACAAAATTACAAGCATAACAATCGTAAGTGGTAAACAACATAAACCCTTTAATAGAAGAAAATAGAGCAGTTAGTCATGCTTCAAACCTCCATTATTTAGACAGCATAATAAATAATTTCAAGTTAGTTCTAGATAGGATAGCAGCAAAATAAAAGTGAAACTATTAAATGGTATCAAGATATGGATGTTATCTTCAACTATAAGTATTGAGTAGCAAAAGATACTTGACATAGAGAAAGTTTAGATAATTAAAATAGAATAGGAGAACATAAATCATTAGCTGGCAAATAGTCCTCAATCCTTTCAAGTATATGGTTAACAATTATATCGCACCGTAACATTGTTACATTGAAAGTGTGAGACATAAATAAACAAAGACACAGTGAAGTTAGCACCATAAGGGCAAATTGAAGGGATCCAAGCTCAAACTCCACACCCCATAATCTTGAAACCTAAATGTCCTACAATCCCAAAAGAGAGAAGCCCCCAATTCTTCTCCATCAAACCCATTGTTTCTTAACCAAAAACTTAATCAACATCTTTAGATTAGTAAACCAAAACAAAAATAAATCATAAATATTATAATGATGAACCAAAGAAAGATGAAAACAAAACAAAAAAGTCCCAAAAAAATTTCCTGTAAACTTTGCGTCTTCTCTTTGTTAAGTTTGAAATTTGTCTTCAGTCAAAAGAACAATAAACGAGGGTTAACTTGTAATATGAAACAAGGAATCAAAATAATACAAAGACCAATACACAAGGTTGAAACAAAATAGGAGTTAAAAAAAAAAACCAATTCAAACAAGAGACCAATCTTTTTGATTGAATAAAATCAAAATGTTACTAAAAAATTTGAAATTTTAATTATCCTAAAATTAAAGTCATTAATAAGGTTAACGTTTATTTCAATATAAAGACTAAAAAATCAAATAAGTCAGAGAAAGATGACTTACAAGAACCATCCTTGACCGGCTGATTTTTATTTTTAACAATTGTAAACATAAACTAAACGAAACAATTAATCAGTATTTATTCCGATCGAACCAACAAATCTACTTTGATTTTAAGATCATTGTTTACAGCAATATTATTCACTCACAAAATTCAATAGCAAAATCAATTTATAACGTGGGCTCCATCAAAATCTACAAGTTATCTATACATTAATATCTCAAGACCTGGAAGAACTGCTCAACAAGGCTCCTGCTTAAAATACACGTCAAAATGTGACACTAAAAATTCAGGTATGACAGGAAAAACAAAAGCTTCAGATCTGCAATAGCTTTCGAACTCTATGCTGAAGTTGAGTAAGAGAGCTAATTCCAGGATTTTCAGAAGACCCTGAGCAATCGAGTTTCGTAATAAGATTCATCAAATTATGGATGAAGACCACCATCTCGTTACAACTTGGGATAGCTAACTTCCAATCAGACACCTTTTTATGGTTAGCACATATTGCCTCAAGTTCTCTGGATTTTGAGGTAGCTTCTTTTAGTACAGAGACAGGAATTCCTGTACAATATAACAAGATACAAATTACATGCTTCAAACAAAATAAAAATTGTGATGTCCAATTTTCCCAAAATATTCTAGAACCAGATATTGTAACAGAGAGAAAGCAATATGCAGTCCAGTGGTTAGACACGCCTGAACTGAGTTCACTCAGTCACGTTTTGTTTAATTATTGAAATATTCATTTAATTGGAGGTCATTTGTCATGACAATTCCGGAGTAACTTTTGCGTCTCATACGAACTCTGAGAAAGTAAAGGAACTTTATGACATTAAGTAAATCTCCAGTAGTTTCATGATTGCTGTCACTATTATTTGTAGTCAATCAGTCAGCTGCACCTAACAAGAAGTTTCAGAGATCTTACGAAGAATCCAGAAAAAGGCATCAAAGTAAAAAGAATCTTACCCGCCAGTCTTCCAACATTCACACCATAGCTTTTTGGGCATACACCAGCCGTCAACCTATAAAGAAATGTAACTTCTTCTATTCCTCCTACCTCATTTCCAACTTGACAAGCCATATGGCAGAGTGAAACCTATTATATAGCAGAAACGAAAGAGATTACAAAGAATACATCATATAAATTAAATGACCATGCGGACGTAAAAGCATTTTGGCATTTATCTACATTGTGTTGTTTAAACATCAGAAAGTAAACTAACACCTCAGTTTATCCTATGTAAATTAAAACATATCAGTGTCAGTAGGAAAAAAGAAAAAACACAGTAGCCAACATAAAAAAATAGATCCATGCCTTGGGATCTTTCTCGTAGTCTACCGCTAATCGGTGATAGTGAGTTGAAAACATTCCTCGACACTGCACCTTGTGGACTAAATGTTCAAGAACTGATTCCCTGCCAAGGATAGAATAACAGGTGGGATATTTATCAAGGTTGAGTTAAACCAAGAGATCAGGGATCTCTTGGACCAACGAAACTAAAACTTTTTAAGGTATAACGCAAAAAGAATAAGCTGTTCAAAACTTAAACAATTTCAAATCCAATGAAACCTACGCTATTGCTTGTCCATCTGATGTTGATGTGCCCCGACCAAGTTCATCCAGAGCAACCAAGGAATTACCAGTTGCAGAAGACTGGAAGCCAAAATAAAAAGTTCAAATATGAGATAAATGTGAGCACAGAGAAAAGCTGCCTCTGCTAGTTTCAAGGAAAAGAAAATTGTTACATTCCCAGGTTTGGGATCTTATGAGGATCTTTTTAACATTAAAATCTGAAGTAGAATTAACAAGAAACTTTTGTTTGCTACATCTTCTTCCTTGTCAACCTACTGCTGAAAATCAAGGGCTCATTAGGGAGAACCTACAATCCCAAGAATCAATCTTTCTGGTGAATGACTGTTTACTCTCCGGTCCTCTTCATTTTGATTAAATATAACCATTGCTATAATTTTCAAAGAGATATACCCAATTATAGTAACTGTCCCTTGTTAGTAGAGACATAGGAGACATGTGACTGAAACTACAACCAAAACATGAAACTGACACATGGCAGTTTGTAAGTAACACATTACATGAATGAAAACAAGAACAATTCCTAATTCCTGAGTTTGCTCTTCTTTATTCAATTCCAGTTTAATAGTAACAAAAATCAAACTGATTGTTTGCAAGTTCTCCAATAAATAAAGGAAAAATGAACTAACTCATCAGGAAAACAACCATAAGTAAATTTCTCCTATAACATGCTTTGAACTACATTAGACACTCACCAGCATTATTGCAGTTTCCGAAAGTTCTGTTAAGAAAGTACTCTGACCAGCCATTATATGATCTTTTGCACCCATTCGTACAAATATTCGGTCAACAGGTGACAATTCAAAGTTTTGTGCAGGAACAGAAGCCCCAACCTGTGCAAGAGCAAAAACTATTGGGTATGGACAGACAGCACAAAGCCAACATGCTACAAGAAAATAAAAATACCTGAGCCAGAATCACAGCCAAACAAACTTGGCGGATAAGGGTAGACTTCCCACCCATGTTAGGGCCAGTGAGAAGGATAAAACTGGCACAACCAGGACCACCAATGTTAATATCATTGGGGACAAATGCACCCTTGTTCAATGAATCACTCTTAAGAACAGGATGTCCCAAGCATTTTGCAGATAATCGCGGCACTTCACTTGATAATGATGAAGGGTGCAAGATGATTGGACAACATGACGGTCCTTCATAAAAATCACCAGCAATTGACAGACTGATTAAGACATCTAGTTCTGCAATGTGCATAAATCAAATTTCAGGCAAGGATTATAAACTTATCTAAGAATAGGGATAAAATTATTTCTTGTCCCTTCAAGCAAAATGAAATGCAAAACATTGGAGGACGGGGATAGGGGAAACATAATGGGAAAAAACAGATAAGAAAAGCACAGAAAAGAAGCCAGCCTTATTTCACATGATCAATTGTAGATGTTTATGTTTATACCTGCAACAGTGGACACCAACTGCCTCCACTTATCATGATGCAGACAGAAGCGTCCAATTAACTGCTGTGAAATGCTCTTCAATGTGGATTCTTTTTCAGATTCAGTTTGCGAGAGCTCAGCTAAGAATCTCTTAATATTTGGGTTCCAGTACCTACAAAACCCCTGCATATACCATGTTCTATGAAAAAAAATGGCAACTGAAACTAAGAAAAGCAAGTCCAGAACAGTCCTCCAGCACAGTGCCTGTGATGGGAAAGATTAGGTCTGGGTGACAGTGACAAACAGATAAATAAGTCATTTGTCAATTGATCTTTATAGTAACTCTTGAAATTTGGTAATGCAATTAGATGTTTGAAATTCTAAAGAAGCAAGAAACACAATGTATTAGTTCATAAAGACTTTCAGGAATTTCTAATACAAACATTCTTGTCAGCATTTGGCCATCCTTCTTTGAGAAGTTAGTGCAAATGCTTTCCCTATGAGTTCGCTAAAATTGGGAAAACATGCACCTAGTGTTGATTCAAATTTTTACTTTTCATTTATGTGACAGGAAGCAACTCCATTACACTATAGTCCACTAATCATAGATCCATTCTTTACCTTTTTGGATGAACGCAACTCATAGTCTCGAGGAATGCTTGCACGTAAATGCTCTGGAACTTCCAACAAATAAGCATCTTTGCCAACTGTCACGTAAGTAATCTGTAACATTTCATGCAAGGACAGGACTTCTTTAATTGCAGAACATATTCCACTACCAAATACCAACATATTATAGAAAGGTTCTTACTGATGTGTCTCCAAGCAACTTCTGTTGTTCCTTCAGGTGTTTAGCCAAATCAGATTCAATTTCCATCAATCTTCTACAAGCAGTGTCATACTGTGCATCAACTCCCCCAAGAGGAATGACACGTCCGGAACTGTTGGCTTCTGCCCAGTTGAAGGCATCCTTGAATTGTTGAAGAATTGAATGAACGTCAGGAACACCGTTACCTGCAGAAACATGTCGAAATAAGATGACAGAAGGCATTGAAACGGTCAGAAAGTATAAAATCCAACATACCAGATGTTAACAAATAATTTAGTTGCCTCGACTCAACATGTTCCAATACGACACCAAGTGAAGAACATGCTTGGGCCATTAATTCACAGCCACGTAAAGCAGATATAAACTCCTGCAGCTGCTTCTTTGCTGCATCATCCTCATACAGAATCACTTTTTTTGCATTTCTTCCATTTTCCTCACTGCATTGAGTCCAGTGCACTTAATGTACCAAAACCTGTAAATGTTTAAATACATGAGCATTCCTTCTCAGCTTTACCTGCTAGTAAATATCCGGGCAAGCAATCGTTCCATGTCTGGAAGTCTGGACAGCGCTTTTCTAAATTCAAGTGCCATTGTTTGATTTTTTCCCTGAGTGGCATTAACACATCACAGTAAAGGTACAACCATAACTGGGAGATGCAACAAGAGGTGAACATAAGGTGGCATAAAACATAGATTCATGGAACCGAAACCAAGATAAGTAGATCCATCAATAAGAAACAGTTATTCCAGATCAGATTATAGTTCTTTGATGCATTGTTGTCAATATGAATGTGTTAAGAATATATGCAATGTCGAAGTTTCAACTTCGGAATGGATTCAAAACTTACAACCAGAAATGAAACTAAATCCTTAAAGCCCCTCACAAAATTAAATCAAAACATGGCATAAGAGCTCAAAGATAACAGAATTGTGAAGAAAAGGAATGCATCACAACTATCATGACAGCAGATTCAAATTACCAGACAACACATTTCAGGCACCATAGGGCACAAGAACTTACAGATGTATCAATGGACCAGAAATATTTGCAAATGATCAAAATCTAGGAACATAATGGATAAAGATGATAGCCCTGTCAAACATTGTACAAACTAAACCATTACTACCAAATAGAATCTTACTTGTAGATCTTTTACAGCATCTTGGCGGACCTTAATAGAATCCAAATGGTATAAAGGCCTAGCTAGCCATGTTTTCAGTAGCCTCTTTCCCATAGCTGTGACACAGTGGTTCAACTGTGCATATAATGTCCTTCATAGAAAAATTCAATTGCCTTAGGATAATTAAAACAGTGATATTGTCAATATAATGTGCATGATAGTAATCTTGTCAAGATAATGTGCATAACATGAATACCCTGAAGAATCTCCATTTCTGCTGTTCTCAAAAATTTCAAGGTTCTCCATGGCAGCAGCATCAAGAACCATGTATGGTTTTTTATCAATACTAGCAAACTCAGAGCAAGGAAGTGATTCGAACTTTGCAAATCTAAGTAATGTTTCACCCAGAAAAGCCTGTTTTAAATAATATAGAGTGCCTCCAAGAGCTGAAAGAGCAAGGCTACCATTTTCTCCCTTGTTCACTAGCTCGGACAAAATGACAGGCAGCCACCTTGATTTCTTATCTTCAGAATGAAGATTAACTGACTCCAAATCCCCTTCAATTAGATTTCCAGAAGCAAATTGATCTCTAATACGCTTGTAGATAATTTCCACTTCACGAACAGTTGTATTAGCATCCCAGAACTCTGAGAGAGGAACCAACTCATTGACCAACGGATTTCTGGTGTGCCTCATAATTGCTCTTTCAGTTTCAGAACTGAGCATCTTTGCAGGTTTTATGATTTCTACTGGCCTCAACTCGGATAATAGAGCAGAAAATAAACTGCATTCTTCATTATCCACAAACTGGCAAAGATTCATCATGATTGACCATGGTTAAATTGAAATGACCACTGGCTTTTAAACACACAAAAAATGGTGATGACTACTACCAAAGAACAAACCTGTCCAAGGATAATCCTGCTGCTGGCAATATCAACCACACACACCCCAAACAAACGCTGGAAACTTTTGTCTGTCAAATGCTCACTACTTTCAGCCACAGCCATAAGATAAGAAGCATCAGGATTTGCTGAAAGCAATTCACCCTCTGTTAGTGTTCCTTTTGTAACTATGGCACATATTTCACGTTTCACAACCTAAAACAATAAAAAAACTGTCAAAGTTGAGATTATGAACTGATCACAAAACCACCACAAAGCGATCCAATTGATAAGGAAAATAAATAACCAAAAAAGAACAATAATCAGCAAAAGTATACAAGCGAATGAATGATTGCTATATCATCAAGTCCAAATGCCAGAAAATTTCAATATCTAATGAAAGATGGACTCCAAACATTGTTACCCAGTTGACGTCCTCGAGGACAAACATTAAAACACATAGCAATTTATAAGCCTACTACAGGAAAATTTGAGGATAGACAAGATGAAATTATTTTAAAACCAATAAGGATCATTATACCTTGTCCTTAGAACCTTTTTCTTTCCTTCGGAGCTCCAGTTGTTCAGGTGTCTCTGTCTGCTCTACAACTAGAACTCGATAACCCTGTTCTGCAAGGCAAACTCCTCAGAGAACAAAATATACAAAATAAATGTAAAAAATAAAGAAAAGTGAATTTAGGCTAGAGATCATTGATCTGCCCAACCTTTCTGGCCAATTTCTCGACATTTATTGAGAAGTTTCTCTCTGGAAAACCACAATGAGGTTGCTCTCCCTAATGAAGTAGGAACAAATTAGAGATGAAAGAAACATAAGAGAAAATACATTTGCTTGCGGGAATACAGCATGGAGGTCTCAAGAGAAAGAGGCCAGTATCCAGAAGAAATTAACAGATTTGTGACTATTGGTTAAAACCAATCAATACCTTCATATACTGCAAATCTAGTTCTTTAACTCCTACATGGGCATCCATTTCAAAGAGTTCATAAAATTTTCCCATCTGTACCAATTAGAAAGGAAAGAATAGATATATTCATTAGTTGACTGAAAGATATAGTTATCAGTTGTTTGAATCAAGTGAAATGACGACAATGAGCGTATTTCAAATATACTTTGATACAGACCTTGAAAAATAAAACCTTATCCATATGCTTTGACTTGAACTCCCACCATTGCCTCTGCAGATAACAACAAAGTATTCTGATTACAATTTTAATATGCTTCAACTTCAAATTCAACTATTCAAGATGAAAAAGAAACTCAAACACTAAAAGGTTTCATTGGCTAATAGTCCAGCTTTTCTATGCTTCACCTATACAGAAATTGTGTTCATGTTTTCCATAACTCAACCAATACACATTGAAAATAAAGTAGGCAAAATTATAATCCAGCATCAATTATAGAGTGCTTACCTGGCCACCTGTTAAGCCCTTCAAAAAGTCAGCAGGTAAGTATAGGGTCCTTGCATCATAATCTGCATCTCCAGGATGCCTTCTTTTGGCATCTTTTCGTTCTCTGTTTCAGATCCAAATAAAAATTGCAACCACATTAACCATGGAGATTATTGAAAACAGTGGTTCCTCGTTTGAACAATAAAAGCGATGAAAAACAAAAATGGACATTGCATGCTCGGTTCTAATAATTGTGTGCATATGTATCTATGGAGATTAACTCTTCTATCTATCTGGATACACATGATTCACAAAACTACTATTCATGGACTCCAGAATTGCAATCGTGGTGCGTGTACTGAGAAGAAATGCCTGATTTTACAGTTCCCCTCACAAGACCATAGGATCTTATGCTTGAGACTATAAGACTGGACTATCAAGTTGCAACAAGTACTTACCTTCCAAGAAACCATAACCTCTGAGCTTCACGTGCACTAAACCTCTCAGAAGGATCAGCCATCAAGTGATCATCAAGACTATTAGACACCCCATCTGCAACATAGCAAGTCTAAATTCAGCACTCATGATGTACACCCCACCGCTAATTGAACTCCAGAGTTTTATTTATAATATCGTACTAAGACAAACACCCACGATCCAATGCATAAGGGTATCACCAAAGGAATAAGACAAAGAATGAGAAAAAACATAAACAAATTCTCAAACAATGGACAAAACCCAGTTAAGAATTGAAAGCCAATCAACACTATCCATATAGTATTCACCATAATTAGTATATTTTCCCATTCCCAAATCCCAACCGAAGACGTATATGACAGACAAACAAATGCATTATTATACAAGTACAAAAGAACATAAATACATAAATTACTTACTCTGCTTATTCTCTAGAGGCTCCGCAGCAGAAATCCTAAGCCCTACTTTATCCATATCTCCACAAGCTTTGCTTTTCTTCACAGAATCCACCTTCCCTCCACTAGCTTTTCTTTTCCTCAGCCCTCTCTTATCATTTCGCTTACCTTTCTTGTTATCATCTTCATCACTAACCTCTTCTACTTCACCCTCCAAATCCATATCGCCTTCCTCCTCGGTAAGTTCCTTCTCTGAGCTCTTTCCCCAATCCTCATCACTCGAATCATTACCACCGTCATTGTCATGGTCAGAGTCCACAACATCCTTCATCTCGTCGTCGTCGTCGTCATCGATCACCGTTCTCTTGAAAGCCAAAGAACCCCTACGCAACCGCTTGAACTTCACAGTGGTATCTTCAACCCACTCAATCTTCTCCTTTCCCAAATCCAAATTTTCTTCTTCACAATCATCATACAGAACCAAATGCTTACCCGATTTCTTATCATAAGATTTCACACAACCTTCGTACCAACACTTGTCCAGCGGCCAGTAAATCCTAATCCTCTTCTCCACCACCTCATCGCCGTACGACTTAACGGCGGTTCCAGGCGTAGACGCAGACTGAGAAGGGGAAGGTGTTTGGTCAATAACTAGAAGCGGCTTTTTCGACTTGGGATGGAGCGGTGACGGAGTGGTAGGACTAGGGCTAGGGCTCCTAGGGCTAGGTTTTGGCACAGTTTTAGTGACAGTTTTGGAGGGCTTTTGAGTTGGAGAAGGAGATGGTGTTTTGGAAAAGAAAGCTGTGATTTGTCTTTGAGGGTTGACCAGTGGCGACCTGCCGTTGTTCTGCTTTCTAGACGGCGCCATTTCTAAGTCACTCGAGAAATTTGTACCAAAAACAATAGCTTACAGAGGCTAAGGGACAAGAGAAGGTCTTGAGAAGAACACTGGTCCTAAATAAGCATCATCTCAGTGACATATAGCTTAGGCTGGAACTAATACTGTGAAGTTGGGATAGCATTGTGGCGGGAATTCCCGGCAAGTGCTTCGATCGGCGTTACTTGGCGGGAAATTGGGGTTTATCAATTAAGATTGAAGGCTCTATTAATTAAATATTATATCAATAATAATATTATTTTTATATTTTTAAATAAAAATTATATCATAATTAACTTTACTAAATTAAAATATATATAACAACGGAGCTTACTATTTAAGCCTCCCACTTATCACGTGATAATATAGTCTATATTTATATATTTTAAATATTAAGTCACATAAGATACTGTTTTATTTAAAAAAATAAAAATAATTGAGATAGCATTTAATTTATAAAAAGTTAATTTTTAATATTTTAAAAATATTGGACTTCAACTCTTCAAAATTATAAACTTTGAGTTTCAAAATCTAATTTTACCTTGTTATTATTATTATTATGCAACTGTTTTGTGTCTGAATTTTAATACTGCGTCGTTTCAGGCCAATACAATTAAATCGATCCAACATAAGCCTCCTGTCGGATCGGAAGGCCCAAGTCCCAACACATGCTGTCCATCTCACAACCAACCCAATAGTCGACCCGTCGGTTACACCTTCCTCAGTCACATCACCATCCACTGCTGGTTTATTACTACTTGTAGATGTAGTAGAGCTGCAACATTTCGCTCACAGTTCCGATCGATTTAAACGGCGCGTTAAATTACAACTACTATCTGTCTCAAATTTCCAGTTGTTTCAGTTTAGTGCTCCTTCTTAATGGCGGTCCAATGTCTCATTCTCTAAAACCACGCGCCACGATCTCCGTGTTACTCGTTCGCTGCTTACAGTACCAATCTTGTTATTCCGATTGCAATGGCCAACTCTACGCCGCCTCGAAGCTTCTCTATCTCGATCAGAGACAAAGAGAAGGACGAAAACGGGGTCGCCGAGAGCAAATGCGCCTTCCTAATTGTAGCTCTTTGCCCTTGTCTTGTTTGTGTGATTCTCCTCTTAATTGTACTTTCTATAATTCTCACCGTCAGGTTTCACTTCTTTTGCCACACTCCTCTTCGCTCTATCATGTTCAAAAAACATTGCCGCTAACAACTCCGTTTTCTAGCCTCAGTGACTTTGGGGATTATTCTGATGGTGGAACTCGAAATAATGATGAGATTGATGAGTGCCAATGTGAAAATAAAGGCGTAGTTGTGAACTCAAGTGTAGATCCTGAGGAGGTCGAGCGTCTGGGCAAGGTGATTGACGAATTGTTTGCATTTGATAGCACCATGGAGGCTGCTGTTGATGGGTGTAGAATCAATTTAACTCCTGATCTGGTCGTGAATGTGCTGGAAAGGTTCCGTCACGCTAGAAAACCTGCAGTTCGGTTCTTCAATTGGAGGGTGGAGAGTCCTGGTTTGTCGCACAACTCAAGGACTTATAACTCGATGATGGGCATAATAGGAAAGGCTAAGCAGTCTGAGACAATAGTGTCAATGGAGGAGACGGACGTTAACAGGGTGTTGACAATACAAACATTTGAAATTGCAATGAGAGCTTTTGCTGAGGCCAAAAAGCTAAAGAACGCTATTGGGATGCTTAAGTTGATGAAGTACAAGTATAAAGTAGTCTTTCAGACATTTGATTCGTTGCTTCATTGTCTTGGTAAGGCAACGCTTGGAAAAGAAGCGAAAACGATGTTTGGGAAGCTGGGATATAGGTTTGTGCCCAATCCAAGGACTTACACTGTGTTGGTCGATGGATGGTGCAAGGTGAAGAATTTGATGGAGGCGGGTAGAGATAGGAATCAAATGATTGATAAGGGTTTTAAGCCAGATGTTGTTGCTCATAATTTTATGCTTCAAGGGCTGTTGATGTGTAGAAAGAGGTCTGATTCAATCAAGTTGTTTGAAGTTATGAAAGCCAAGGGTCTATCTCCTAATTTCTGGAGCTGTACGATTCGCTGTACGATTCTCTGTAATCAGAGAATGATGGAAGATGCAATTGACTGTTTTGATGAAATGGTTGATTTTGGGTGCGTGCTAGACGCTCCAGTTTATACATGCTTGATCACAGGTTTTGGAAATCAGAAGAGTGTGGATATGATTCACGCATTGTTGAAGAAGATGAAAGAAATAGTTTGCCTACCTGATGTGAAGACGTATACTTCCATTATTTTTTGATGGCTACTAAGAGAACGTCGGATTGCTCATTGAGAATATACAGGAGGATGATTCGGTGTGGGTCGGAAGTTTGCGATGAGATGAGTAGGAAGAGGTGTTGTCTTGATGATAAATCTTTACATTGTTTTGTTGGAGGTCATTTAAATCTCGGAAGAGTGGGAGGAGATGGTGGATAAAGGAAAGAAAGTTGCTCAGCTTGACGACAGGTAGTTTAGCTCTGATTTCTTGATAGCCGGTAAGCCTGATATGCTTGAAGGCCTTGCAACTCTCCGGTAAGTTCGTAACTTTCCAACTTTTTTGAAAAACAGCTATGAGAAAAAGGGACGACGCAACTGCCTACACCTTGCAAACTTCATGTTGATCTAATGTGGAATGGTGATGTGTTTTATGAATATTAGTTCTCGTCACTCATAGTTGACCATTGAATGTTTCGTACTGATTGTAATATGTCTAAGAGCAGCCGTTGGTGGTTCATATTACTTGCTGTCGTAAAGTTTCATGTATCCCATGTGTTGTATTACGTTGAATAGTTTTTCCTTGTAAGCGAGTGATCTTATTCATCTTTCAGGTATAATATTGATTCATCTTTCAGGTATAATATTGATCTTTTTTATTTTTATTTTCTATACCATATATTTCCGCTGGGTTATACAATTCATGATGCTTAAAGTCAGAAAATGCAAGTAGAATTTAGAGCAGCCGAGTGGGAAAGCAGCTATATGTTTTCTGTTTGTCTTCGTCATTCACTGTAGTTTGACCTCATCTAAGAAATACCAGAAAATTTAGGACACTTCTGGGCCAGTTCCCAGGGATTCTGATTGCCAGAACTGCTGAATTTTTCAAGAGATGGAATAAAAGTATAAAACTAAACTGAGGAAAAGAATAGTTCTTCATATGTATGATTATATACATGATACGTATTGTGTGTCCCCGTCAACTCAGACTTCACTTGGAACTATTTTAAGACTTGCCGGACATTCCATTTTGTTAAAATATCAACCGAAACTACAATTAATGAGCTCTCATACTATCTCTGGTATCCTCATTTTATTTCCTCGTAAAATTACCAAATTTGATCCAGCGGTTGTGAAAAAAGGAAGAAGTTAGAACTGCAGGCCTGCAATTGGTCCTAAAATCTCATTTAGCAACACTTGAACTTTGATCTTACGAACTGAAAAAACACTCAATTCTCTGTACAAGTTAAAGTAGCGACCAATGGTTAATCCAAAATAATAAATATTGAAATTACAAATATTTTGCAAAAAAGAAAGACCAAAATTGATTCATTTGAAGCATTAAAGATGTTCAAGGGTAATCTTCAGTGCCAACAGGAAAAAATTATCAAGAACTTCCAATAATGAACTATGCTAGCAGCACATCACTACAATAGTCTTGTAACAAGAGTTGCCACAGAAAATATCTAGCCTAAGCCACAAGAGTGCTAGCAGTGGTGGATTCGCTGCAAAACACGATGAGGAAAAGAAAAAGGTCAGAGTGAAAGGATACTAACATAAATATAGAACTAGGGGTAGATGTAAAATTACAAAAGTGTAACATGCAACCATATGCCTATGAAAGTCCAATGCAGATCATAAGATGAATACTATAAAGATAACGGGTAATCTAATCACAAAATATAATGTCTTCTACACAAGAGTCTCAATATAAACTATCAAGAAAGCAGATAATTAACCTAAACATACTACATGACATCCATATTGGTTTAAAAAAATAAAAAATACAAACATCTGACTATAAATCAGTATTTTGTCAATTTAAATAAAAATCTATAGCAACAATTCAAAGATTTGAATTAATCATTCTGATCATATACAACGGCAAGGTCGGGCAAGGAAGAAAACAAGGAATGGCACCTATAATTCTGTTAAGAAATATATCTATGACCTAAACCTGAGTACACTGATTACAGAGAGGAAATTGAGTACTTGTAAGTATGAGTAGAAGGGAAGTAGATACTACTCTAAATGTGAACTGATGTAATGATTAATAAATTGTTGAATGAAAAACGACAAGTTATAGGCTTACTATTTCCAGACAGGTGGAAGCTTCTTTGTTTTCTTGTAGTAGCGAGCCAACCTATGAATCCTGCTCTCTACAAGGATCAACCGGAACTTAGAATCCTTATCCTTCCTGTTCCTCTCCAAATGCTTTCTAATAGCAACAGCCTTCTTGATGAGATGATACAAATCTTCAGGGATTTCAGGTGCAAGGCCTAATCAATTAAATCAAAACAATATAATCAACCAAAAGGTACATACCCTAACAAACATTTTTTTTCTACATTATGTCGCAAGTCACAATAGAGACTTTTAAAAAGGCAGACGCAAGCTAACCCTTTAAATTTCGTTTTCGATAATAGGGATTATTAAGCATAACCAACAACAACATAGCCTCATCTTTCTCCTTTTAATAACTATTCACTCCAACTAATCCCTCTCCATCTCATTACACAGATACCAGAAGGAACCAAAGACCCTAATCCTTTTACCTCTATTCACTATATCACCTCAAGTTCAGATAGACTAAGCATACAGAACGAGAGAAAGGAAAAAGGAAAAAGAATTACCATTGGCTTTAAGAATGCGAAGGATCTTGCTACCAGTAACACTCCTGACCTGAGCAATACCGTGCGAATCACGAAGAATGACACCAATTTGGGATGGAGTTAGACCTTTCTTCGCAAACTTGCAAATGTTATCTTCCACCTGATACACCAAAAGTATCACACATTCCTCCTTCACAACTAACAGTTCAGGTCCTAATGCTTTAATCCTCTCAATATATAACTATCACAATGGGTTCGGTTAGGTTAGTCATTGCAATCAACATCCCCAGAACAAAGTAATAGCCATGGAGAGATAGATAAAGAGAAAGAATCCAACGTTGGAAGAGAAAAAAGGAGAATTGGGAGTTGAAAATTTACATCTTGAGAGGAGATCTTAAGCCAACTTGGGGGAGTCCTCTTGTAAGGCAGAGCTGAAGCTGAAATACCCTTACTGCAGCAAAACAACCATACATCAGACGCACAGAATCACTATTCAAATGCTTATACATACACCCAGGAAAAACTGATTTACCCTCTACTGTGCATACGACCCATGGCGGCGTCGACGAAGGACCTCTCTGTGTGTTGTTGCTTTTTAGCTTCTTCTATAACAAGCTGCGAACCCTAGGTTTTTATGAGACCGCAACGAGCCTTGGGTCTGTATAATAACTATTTTGGACCCACATAGGCAATGGAACAATTAATTGGTGCATTAATCTTGTACATGCAATTTACTCAAAAGCTAACCCAACTAACTTTTCAAAAAAAAAATTTTGACCTTGTGTTTTCTGATTATTAAAATGTTCACAAGTGAATTATTTCACATTGGAAAATAATACAAGGTTTAAGATTTATATAAAATAAAAAAATTTAAAACTGAATGCCTTAAAATTTTAAATTAAAAGTATGCATAACTTAAATTAAATTATTTATTTATTTAAATTGTGATTTATTTAACAATGGCAAAAAGGCCCCCACTCGCCCTGCCAAGCCAAGTGGTAATGACAAAAGAACGTCTTTTTGCAAAAAACGACATCATTTTGTCAATTAAAAAAATAATTTAGAGTCGCACTAGGCCAAGCTACCTTGGGCCCGGTCAAGCCAGGGCTTAGGCTAGGTAGGGCCTCGAGTTGGCCTGAATCTCGAGATATCAAGGATCAGACCTGACATAGCTTGACCTATTGCCATCCCTAGATTTATTAAGATAAGTAATAATTATATTGGTTGCACAACGAAAGAAATCTTCTAATATAATGAGTTGATAGCA
>JANQBM010000004.1:5964107-5977926 GCA_025594535.1 Erythroxylum domingense | reverse complement strand
TTCTATGTCATGCGTGGGATAATTCATTTCATAGGGCTTCAATTGTCTGGAAGCATATGCAATCACCTTATCTCCTTACATCAACACACATCCTAGTCCTTTCCTCGAAGCATCACTATAAACTGTATACCCATCACTATCGGAAGGCAAGGCCAAAATTGGTGCAGTTATGAGTTTTTTAGGTTTGCTTTTGCTAGTTGATTGTGTTCAAGCCGGATTTATATCAGATTTAGAGTGAAAAAAACTCAAATTCAGTCCAATAAACAAGTTTCGAATGTTTGTTTAGGCATATGGTAAGTCAAATCTTACAGGTTGGAGTTCAGACCCGATTTTTCCTGTCCCAGTTGGATTCGAATCAGATTTAACCTTTACTTTTTTTGGTAATCGAACTTGGGATCCAACTGACCAAGATCATTGCCAAGCCCTTTTTATGTTAAGCCCTTTGTTTTTTATCCACACAATAAGTATCCATTTTGTTTCCTCAAATCCAGGCATCAGCGTAGCAGTACCAAATACTAGTTGAGCAACGATGAGAAAGAGAAATGGATAAATGCCACAATTTGAATGCAGGATTGCATATTCTACCTTGCCATTCTTATGGGTTTACCCTGTATATTAAATTCCTTCTCTATGTAGGTTTATGCATGCGTGAACAAAGAAACCAAAAAAACTTTGAAAATTGGACAGAAGGAATCACTCTTATAATATGTCCTTACGCCTTTGTAATCTGTACAAAAGCACCCAGTTCCAAGAAAATGTTGTAAGTGACTTGAGGTCGAAGATTATAGAATTACAAAGCTTCTACCTTTTCCAGGACAAGATAGTACGTCAAAATTTATGGGGGAAAACAAAAACAGGGATCAGATCACGCCCACCAACGAGTTCAAGAGTAAACTTTAGAATGCAGGTGAGCATTAAGAAGACAAAAGGCCGTTGTCAAATCAAAATGCAGACTGTAAAGAGGTGGTCTTCAAAAGGTTTCAAAGCCTTGCAAATTGGTCAACCAACTATAGTTTGACCCAATCTTAAAATCAATTATACCAGGATAATACTTGGTGTGTGTTGGTGATTCGTTTTGAGAAACAATTATGAGCTCTTCTATTATTGGTTTGAACCTCCTCGTGGATTCAGTTCCCTTGTTTTTGCCAATTTTGCTTGTATTAGTCTATCCAGGATAGGAGGCTCCAAAGGATTAGGGTCAAGACAACGTTCTGCAGCACCAACAATAACCTGCTCCACCAAAATCCAGCACCCATCAGTTCTCACAGAAGTTTCAAAGCTAACACCAAAATGACTCTTAAAGAGTGGGATATTGAGTATGCTTGAAAAATGAAAGTGTGAGGCCGTTTTGAAATAAGGTTGCATATTAATAAGGAATTACTACTGAAGCAAACTATCTACACTCTGGATGGGCTGATTAAATCCACTGAAGCTATTCTTTGTTACCTCATCAAGCAAAAAGTCGACGGCTGCTTCATCCTCAACATTCTCTTTAAGAAGACCCCGTAGGAATTGAATATCCAACTGAATTTGTTGAAATCCACTGCGGTTGAAAGTTTGGAGTCGAACCAATTCTTGCAAACTTTTTAGGCAAAGTTTCACTATAGTATTTATAACAGAATCCTGTAAAATTACAAGCAGACTCATTTGAAATCATATCAAATCCAGCTTCTCTTCTTGCTACAAATCCAGGTAATCATGATGCACACCTGTGTATATTCAGTTTTTGTAAATATTTCGACTTTTTGCTTGAACAATTTTGCAAGGTGAGTTTCCAAAAGCTGACTCCTCGCCTTCTGGGTATTTGACCGACTTAATTTATCATCTCGTAATGGGTTGCTGCGGGAGGAGGCAGTGCTACCATTGCTTTCGGTGCGACGATGCTTACGAGGAACTCCCTGAGGTAAAATCTGCTTTACCTCTGCTCTAACTGCCTCCAGCTGGTTATAATCACAATCATAGCAAGTATCCTCATTTTATATTTAGGATTACCAATCCGTACCAAAGCTAGAAGTTCTCCCAATGACATTTTGAAGAAAACTCTTAACTGGATAAATTAGCATGCTAGAAAATTTTCTTAAATACTCAAGAGACCAGGGACAGCAACTGAGGAGGAGATTATGTATACGAGCACAAACCTCTTGGAAAAACAAATCGACAAACATATGAACTTCTCTTGGCTCCTTGTGCTGTTTTGAAGTCACAAATATTAGAGAAGATCAACATCAAGCAACTATTTTTTTCCTCAAGTTAATGGAACATGCTGAATATATGGTACTCACCTTGACCCAATTTGGAGTTGTGAACCTTTTTCGCAGGAGAACTGATATTCTCTGAGTTCTCATATTTATGTACTGAATGAAGAATAAATATATGTCAGGCTCTGGGGCTGAGTTTCAGATACAGATACTTGAAAGATAGAAAGTTACTAATTGAATCACCATGCCCACATTGGATGAGGAATTGCACCAACAATGTGACATTTCCAGAACCATGCAGGAAAAGGATAGACTGAAGATTCAAAAATGCTTTAAATATTATAGACAGAGTAGGCTCCAGCACAAACACAGTATATGGAGAGATTTAGCTCATACATGGTGAAGAAATTTTTTGCCAGCTGATCGAAAGATTCTACAAATTTCACCAGGCACAAATGCTGGTCCATTTTCGTAGCCTCGAACACCTCCACCAGGGAAAGAAGAAGCCATTTCCTGAAAACACAGTAGCAACAGTATTAACATCGATACAAGCCCGTTGGATATGAGGAGTGGTATAGTAATCATATATGCCTCAAAATTAACAAAAGAAATAGAATAAATTGATTCTCCCCTCAGTAATTCTAGGTATGGCAGTTTGCTTCAAAATTAACAAAAGAAACAGAATAAATTGGTTCTCACCTCAGTAATTCTAGGTATGGCAGTTTGCTCAGCAAAGACACAAAGTTGAGACAATATTAGGACAAGACCAGTAACCACTTTGTCAACCTGCTGTCCCTCAGTCAAGCCTTGCTCTTGCTTCCCTAACTTAATTCTTCCTGAAAGTAAGAGGAAGTCATTATCCAGTTCCCGGAAGAAATCTTGAAATCCTTCTTGTATGAAGTCAATAATCAAGTCTCTCAGTTTAACTACTAGCTCCAAGTCATCATCAATAAGCTGGCGGAAATCCTGAAAATAATAGATCATGCAATAGTTAAAGATGCAATTGTGTGGTATTTATGATGTGTCAGAAATACATGTAGTTTCATAAAATAAAGAAAATATACAGGGGAAGAGAAAATTAGAAGCTAGAAAAGAAAATAGTAAAGATCACCCAAATGACTGAACAGTGAAAAGCAAGAATGCTGCATTTACCAGCATAAAAAGATCACATATTTTAATACAGATCTGATCATGTATTGGAACGCAATAGTTTGCACAGCTTAGAAATTCACTAGTAATGATTCATATTTTGCAAACTTTAATACATAATCAAAATGATAGTTTCTTTTTATGCAAGCACAAGCAATAACAGTAAGTTTGGCTGGTATTACCAGTAAGACATCCATGCTTCCCTTGAGGACTGTGGTTTTGCCTGCCTCCAGAGCGACCTTCAACGGATGCTCTTCTGCTCCTTCAGTGTGTTTGACATGATTGTTGGTGACTGCATCTGCAAGTTCAAACAGAACTTAACTCAGAAAATTATAATATATTGATTGATATTTTTAGAAGCCTTTGGCAATACAAAATTTCCAGTCTTGCAGAGACAGCACCATCTGCATGGAGACAGGAAGTGGTGTACCCAGCGCTCGCACCCCTTCCTCTTGCAAAGCCATTGGTCATTCAAACCATCAGCTTACACACCATTGGTCATTCAAACCATCAGCTTACACAAATTTATATGAACTAGAGGTAGCTCAACAGTCAGGGCTCATGCTAGCGGTCATTAATACAAATGAACAAAACAGAAACCTGACAAAATATTTGTTCTCCCTGATCTATAAACTAAAGAGGTATATGATAAAACCATAAAAGTGACCTGATATATTATGCCGAAGGCCAGAAAACTTGCTCACAACATACTGTTTGACAGCAACCTGGGCAGCCTGAGACCATTAGGATTAATTAGTTTACATTCGTCAACATGGCAACGAATCCCAAGATATTTTAGACAGAAATGGAGGTTGAGATGAAAGGAAATGTGAGGATGACCTCCAAAGAATGATCAGGGAGAAAAGCCTCAAACAAGACTTCATCCATCATCAGCACATCTCTCCATATGGCTCCTACATTTGGCAAGACATTTCAGGCCAGATAACAAACAAAAGAAAAGGAAAAAAAAACTAGCATTTTGCCATTTAATCAATTGATAAACAAGTTATATCCAAAGAGATTAAAGAAACCAAATCCAAAGAAAAGCAAAACAAAGAATTTTAAAATTGAAGAAAATCAAAGCTGGCATAACAGAGACAGCTAGAGTTGAAAGTGCATTGCTATATCTACCATTTACCCTTCAGTCCTCTTAAGAAGAAAAAGAAAGAAATAAAAAATTCCAAGTGCTGAGGAGAGAAAGGATAGAGAATCTGGACATATTAAAGCACAAAGATGCTTCAAGCACAAGCAGACATGTGAAATGTAGAAAACAGACTTGACAATCTACAGTTGTCAAGTTTTAAGTGCATTGCTACAATCTATGATTTCCCCTTCAGTCCTCTTCAGAAGAAAAAAATCTTAATAAGAAGCTCCAGGCGCTGTGGAGAGAAAGGATGGAAAATCTGGACATATTAATGCACAAAGATGCTTCAAGCACATGCAGACAAGTGAAATGTATAAAACAGACTCGAGATTGAAAAAGATCTTTTTGAACACGAAGAAGACATTAAATCTAGACAGAATGCAGCCACATAACTAATTAAGAGAAAATGCATTCAAATAACAAGGCATATATGTCAAAAGATTGAATTTGTACTTACGAAGAACAACCAAAAATTTTGCAGCAGAAATCCCTTTCTTTATGTCTTCCTCGAAGATCTGAAAGTGCCTAAGGTTAAAACAAATCCAAATCATTTACCATGAGTTAGCATCTATTTTCAAATTATTCATCAAAAACTCTACAATAAAATAAGATATTATAAAAGAACAAAATCAGAATAGAAGATGAAGAATTTTTTCTTACTTGGTAATTAAGTCCTGAGACAGTTTAATTAGTTGCTTTTCTGAGTCAGGAAATATTACTCGATAAGCTCGAACAGCCTCCGCAAATTCACGTACGGAAGCCTAAACCCATGTTATAGACAACTTGAAAGTTCATTAAGCACAATCAAGAAATAAAAGAAAAAAGAGCACTAATGGCTTCTAAATGCAAGCACATAGTCTATAAAAGTGTCAAATGTGCGTATACTAAACTTAATAATTCAGTGAGAACTAAACATAAAAAGGCCCATGCCAATAAGAAACCTAAGTAAAAAGAAAAACGGCAATGACAATTTTATCAACCTTAATAGTATTATACCATTGGGGGACTTTGAATACACTAAACTTGAGACAATTGATTGGCCACTTACATCATGTGTAGTAGCAAGAGTTGGCTCAGGATTATTTCCAGAAACAGAGTGATCATTAGACTGTCTCAAAACAATGGGAATTTCCTCAGTCTTCAGGTGCTGATCCTCGAGAGATTGTTCCAACTTTTCAAATAGTTTGACCTTCAAGCTATCCACCTGACAAATATTAGAACATGCACTTTTCAAATGCAAAAACATGAGGCCACAGGAATCCTAATACTTAATCCCAGAAAACATAACAAGTGAGGGAGAAAATTGAGAAAAAATCACTAGCTTTATAAATAGTGAGCAAAGAGTAAACAGATGTTTGAGAAGTTCAATGAGTTTCACTTTCTTGGCTTTATGGATTCACACAGTGCCCTTTTCGTCTTAGTTTGGCTTTGTAAGAATGGTATTTAAACCATTTACTGAGTCCCAACCAACATCTAATGTATCGAGGTTGAGTGATTTCTTAACATGGGTTTAGAGCCTTATATCATTTAGGTGTCTCAAACTCAATTTTTTACAGAGTTGCAGTTTATTCTATTTGCCCACAATTCATATGAGGGAACATGTTAGAATGGGATATGAACATTTATTGGACCCCGCCCAACAACTCAATGTGATTCAATCCAAAAAAACATCATCTTAAAGAAAGCAGGTCAGATTCTTAGTGACTTCTATTCTAAATTTCTTGTATAATCTTTCAGTGTCTATAAAGAGGGCAACACTATCCTTAAGATATAATATTTAGACAAACTAACAAGCAAGATTAGAAAATATGTGCTATACAAACCGGAAAATCCAGTTGCTTAAGAAGCATAGCAGCCTCAGCTCTTGTTTGAATTGATTCTGAATCTGAGAATAGCTTCCCCTGGAACACAAGATGTGGTACAAGTTATAGGAAGGTATATTGATTCACATGTATTCTTTTCAAACTTCCGTAAACTTCAATTATTATTAAAGTACAAATTGTAAAAGAAATCTTGTACCAGGAATCAAAGATATCTGTTGGTCATCCATCTACATGCTCAATTTGACTACAGAGTTCAACATCAACTAAAGATTAACATACCTGCAAGTTTTTAATAACTGTGGCTATTGCTTCTCCAGATGCCCGTTTGCAGTCCTGAAATGATGAGTCACCATATACCTAGCAAATAAAGTAAAGAATAAATAATTTTCACTAATTAAAACCTAAAAAAAATAATGAAGCCGCAAAATCTCTCTCTAATAAACACACACACTAGTGTGTATGAAATGCTAGATTTAATCATCAGAAGTTCAACCCCAAACCTTAAAAATTGGCATTGCTCCAGTATAGAATCGCACTGCATCAGCATATGCCTCTGACTTGATACACTTCCCGAGTCTAGCCGGGAGATCATATATGAACTGCTCTTTTCCACATAAGAAGAAATCTGTGTGACTCATGCATGGCCAAAAACCAATGCTTAAATCATGAATTATGACTTTATTTATTCCCTTGAAATTTTCAAAGTGCAATTCTGCATGTAAGCATCAATAACTCTGAAAGCAATGAATTAAATAAGTAAACTAACCAAATATCCAAGTTCCTTTACAATAAATGTGTTCCAAGGAAACTAATAATCAAGATTGGCCACCAAGCAATAGCTGTTTAGCAATTCCAGATACCAATTAACATCACTAGCTGTGTGCAATATGTACTGTATGGCTATCTACTGTAAAATTTGTTTAATGATGCCCTCAGCATTTGTTTATCCTTTGCAAAGGTCTCTTGTCAATGTGCCAGACAAGGAATTCATTCCAATTACTTCAAGAGAAGATTCACTTTAAAATGTGATTTCTCAAAGTTCTAATAGTACAGGAAACACAGAAATGGAAATTATGTAGCTACAAACATAAAGATGATATTCATAGTAGGAGGATAAGTATCTAGGCACCTGAACTTTACGAAGAAGGTTGCGTGTGCGATGCAATTTCTCTATGTGTTCCCTTTTCTCAAATAGAGACGTGTTCACACCATCACTTCTTGATTGTACTGACATTATCTGCAACAATCAGGACACTGGATATTCAATCTTTCTTCATTGTCAAATGCATACAGTGATAAGAGCCATAATCTAAAACAAATGAGAATTTTGCTAATTACACATACCTTATTAAGCAGCTGTTCCATATTTGCCTCCATTCCTATGATGTTATTATTCATCCTTGACAATGGAAAAACGGTAATAAGAAAAGAAGATGTATTTAGGAAAGATGGAAACAAGAGGAACCAGAAGTAAATCTGATTAACCATATAAAACTTATAAAGAACATCCACGACAGTTCATCAACTTTTGCACAGAACTGATTACCTCTTAATGGTGTCAGTGGCACTGATAAATTTGTTATAATTTTCATATACCAACATTTGCAAATCAGTGTCCAAATTTTTTATCTCAGCCGCCATCTCAACATGCCTCTGCAATAGCCCTTCTAGGTTTGACTTTTGGGCCTGCATTTGGAGTAAGGGCACGATATCATAAAATTGAAGACATATAGTAAACTTTCAAAACCATCTAAAACATAACATCATCAATTTCATCTTCCAATTAACTAACAGCAATTAGTTAAGCTGCTTCAGTCACCTTCAAAATTATACAATTTTCATTGTAAACATGATCACAAACTACTGAAACGCAACGATATCATTAAATTGCAGCCATACGTCAATTTTTAAATTCATCTATTACATAACATTACTAATTTCATCTTCCAATAAACTAACAGCAACTAGTTGAGCTGCTTTACTCATCTCGAAAATTCTATAGCTCTAAACATGATTAAAAGCTTAAAAACAAATGCATAAACCCCCAAAAAAATGTTAATGGCGTACCAGAAGATTCATATACTGATCGGCGTCGAACAAGGTACTGTCGATGGCATCAAGAGAAGCGAACTTGGAGGAATTGCTAGAGGGCATAGAAGGATCTGGAGAGTAGAAACTTGAGAGCAGATCTCTCATTCTCTTCGCTTTGTCGTCCAATGGCACGTCGTCGACAGCCATTTTGCAGTTGATCTTTGGTTAACTGTCCACTGGTAGATCCAAGATATAGCTTTTATGAGAAATTGTTGGTCCCTTTGTATACGTACTGATTCTCACGGGAATAGAGAAGCGTCGAGGCTTGTGGAGCTCTCAGTTTAAGCCGTGAAGTCCATAATCGGAGGAACGGATCACCAGGGGACCGTAAACGTTGTCGTTCGGTCTACGACCCACCGCCGAACGAGGCCTATCACGAGCCAGTATCAGACGAATTCGAGCTACGCTTAAGTTCTTAATTGCAAATCCAGGCTAAGCATGCAAACCCAATTCCATCGGGAACTTGCCCACCGCCGTTACATACACATTGTACACGCGATCTTATTTTATAATCGAAAGCTGCAAAATAAAGATCGACTATAGATAATAGAATAATAACGTCTTTGGTATTAAATTTGTTATTTTTATTTTTTGCAGAATCTTTAATTTTTAAAAAGTTTATTTTTAAGTTGGAAAAGAAAATTATATAATTAAGCTTCATATTTTTATATTGAAATTCATTTTTAACTTTAAATCTTTTTTTTTAAGGAAAAGCTAACTACCAAAACTACTCAACTAAAAATGAGGGAAAGAGACCCCAGCCATATCCTCAATGAAGATACTAGAACACCCTGTAGATGGGTTTTGAAACGTAGTAACACCAATCCCAAACGATTAAGCATAATTAGCAAGTCAATCTGCACATCGATTAGCTTTCCTATAAATCTGTCGAAATTGCACTTCCCAATCATTAGCTAGCAGCTCTTGATACCCCAAACTAGCAAATTAGAGAAATTCCTTTGATTGTCCGAGGAAGATAGAATGTTGACGGCTACCAAAGAATCAACCTCCAGTCCAAGGAAGATAGAATGTTGACGACTACCAAAGAATCAACCTCCAGCTCTAACTTCTGGTATCCCAACTCCCAAGCAAGCAAGAGACCCAAGTAGACATTCCATAATTTAGCACAAACTGTAAAACAAGTACCTATATTTTGAGCAAAACCTCCCAACCATGCCCTAGTATAACCTCGAAGAACTCCACCTGTAAAAGTAGTATTTGTGATGCGTCTAAAAACACCATCAGTATTTAGACGGATCCACCCCAAAGGTAGCATTAATCAACTTACAATCCTCTCTTCTTGTTTGTGTCGGGCCAAAAGAACCCGACCATACAATTCCCTTACCTTGAAAATCCACTCTACATAATTTAAAATAATCTGCAAAGAATTTGAAGGCAAAGAAAAATGCAAATAAAAAAGGCACTTATTTCTCTAAAACCAAAAAACCAACAAAAGGTACCAAAAATAATAGCCCAATCAAACCCATTCATCGTGGTATGGTTTTGTAAATTTTTACTTAGCCTAGCCAAATTGAGGTCCATAAAAAACTCGACATTAGTAATATCTGAATGAAGCATCTCTCAAATTTGTTTGACTCTTGGGCAATCTCTCACTACATGTATACAACACTCCACACCTCCACATGCAACACATGCGTTGTAGCAAGCCAGATGCCTAATGACTCGCTGTTGATTACTCAAGAGGCTGCCATGGCCCAGAAGCCAAAGATAAGATTTAATTCACTACGGACCTGACCAGCTCCAAATCTGTCGCCAAAAAGCATGGTTGTCCTCCCTATATAAGTCTTCAATCAAGTTATAAGCTGAAGCAGTACTAAAAGAGCCAGTGGACGATACACCCCATACCATCCTATCATTTCCAAGTATGCTACTTGGACGGTGAATGGTCGCTATTTGCATGCAAATTGACGTTGGGAGAAAAGCTTGAAACCCATCCCAAATCAAGCAGCTGTGAATATCCACATAGTGCGCTACCTTAAGATCTACGATAGTGTCTGGCAGAATTGTGGTCGTATACCTACTAAGAAGACCAAGATCAGCAACCCAAGCATTCGTCCAGAAATTAACTGTCAAACCATTGCCAACAATCCACCTTATACCACGACGAACAAATTCCCATATAGCAAAAATCCCTCTTTACACCATAGAGTCACCTTTTTCATTAATGGCTGTCGGGAGAGAAATGTTAGAGAAACCATATTTAGCACACAACACTTGAACCTAAAGAGCTTTGGATTTGGAAACGAGAGTCCATCCTAATTTACAAAGT
The DNA here is from genome assembly GCA_025594535.1 of Erythroxylum domingense. Classification (NCBI taxonomy): domain Eukaryota; kingdom Viridiplantae; phylum Streptophyta; class Magnoliopsida; order Malpighiales; family Erythroxylaceae; genus Erythroxylum; species Erythroxylum domingense. The sequence goes on along the minus strand of JANQBM010000004.1, from coordinate 5,967,231 downwards.
AGAGAATCATTAGTAGCATGAATTTTTTTTAGGCCAAAGCCCCCTATGTTTTTTGGTTGACAAATAGCGTCCCAGTTCACCAAATTATTCTTCTTGTGATTGTTATTGGAACCCCATATAAAATCTAGCATCATTTTTCTAAATCATCACAAAGAAGCTGAGGCAAGCGCACTGTTTGCATAGTAAAAACAGGAAGAGCAAAAATAACTGATTGAGCTAAAATAGCTCGACCAGTAAGAGATAATTGTTTAGCACTACAACTTGTTAATCATTGTTGAGCTTTATCAAGGATGTATAGTAAGAACTACTAAAAGTTCGTTCATGAATTAGAGGAACCCCAAGGTATTTGCCTAGATTATCTGTAATCTAAACACCCAGTTGCCTGCTTATAGATCGAGCCAAAGGGCAATCAACATTGTTAGAGCAGAGACAACGTGTCTTGTCTTTGCTAACTTTCTGACTAGAAGAATTATAAAACATATCCAGCACTTATTGAATAACTTGAACCTGATCCAAGGAAGCTTCTGAGAAAAGAATCAAATCATCTGCAAAGAAGAGGTGAGATAACTGTGGTCCTTGCCTTCCTAATCGGATATATTTCCACCCTTTTGAAGCCACGACTTGATCACTTAAATGACTGAGTCTTTCCATACAGAGGACAAAGAGATAAGGAGACAGCGGCTCTCTTTGCCTAATACCACGGCTTGGGGAAAAGGTCTCCGATAACTCTCCATTCCAATTAACTTGCATTGTCACTGAAGAAATACACTTTATAATAAGGTTAATAAAAGCATCAGGGACTCTAATATCAACAAAGGTATCCCGAATAAACTCCCAGCTCAGTCTATCTTATGCTTTCTCCAAATCAATTTTAATAGCCAAGAAGCCCTTTTTGCCTTTCTTCTTTTTCATGGAATGGATCACTTCCTATGCAATAATGATGTTGTCGGTGATTAATCGACCTGGCATAAACTACACTGCATAGAGGCAACTATATCATCTAGATAAACTGTCAAACGGTTAACAATAATCTTAGTGACAGCCTTATAAAGTACCAAACACAAACTAATTGGTCGAAATTGATGTACAAAAGTTAGAGAGGAGACCTTTGGTAGTAGGACTAGAATAGTTCTGTTTAGATCTGCTTCCCATACCTCATGTCGAAAAATTCTCTTGATAAAATTCACCACAGCTTCCCCAACAGTCTCCCATTGCTTTTGAAAGAAAAGAGCATGGAACCCATCATATCCAGGGGCTTTATTAGGATTCATACTGAATATGGCATCCTTGATCTCTTCTCCTAGAACCGGATTATCTAAGGAATCAAAGGCCAATCTAGGAAAAGCTCCCTTCACTAGAAAAGGGATAGAATGCTCAGAATCTTCAATATAAAGAGCTTCGAAAAAATTTCTTACCAATTCTTTGAGCTCTTTTGGATCGGTAACAGGCAGGCCACTATGGTTCTTCAAGGCATCAACAACTGTTTTCCTCCTTTTTGCAATAGTGATGAAGTGATAGAATTTTCTGTTCCTATCCACATACACCAACCAATGGCATCTGGATTGTTAGTTCCAGTAGATCTCTTCCTCATAAAGAACATTCTCCAATTCCAATCGTAAATAATTCTCTAAATCTAAAAGATCTTCTAGACCGTCTCGCTCTATGGCTTTTTGGATACCATCTAACCTCGCAAGGAGACGAGTCTTTCTTTTGAAAATGTTCACAAACACATCTCGATTCCACACACTCAAAGTATTGACCAATTCAGCAATGGAACCACAAAAATCATTTTCATTCGGTCTCTGGTGATTCTTGAGAAAGGTTGTAAAATTCTCATTCAACATCCACGCTGCTTGAAATTTAAAAGTACTAATTTATGGCTTATATCTACTAAAATCTCCAAAATGAATCACGATCGGGTGATGTGTAGGAAAATCCGATGCTTGCATCATATACAAGCGGTGCAGAAAAACAAAAAAATTGTTCCGGGACTTTTCCGAAGTCTAGGATCTATATGCCTATACAAGGAAATACTGTTAAACCTAGGTGAAAATTCTCGATTCACATACATGTTCATAACACACATATATATATATATGAATTCATGACATTTACACAAATCAGTCATTCAAATAATAAACATGTACCTTGTGAGTAGTCTCCTTCGTTCTTCGATCTTTTACTCGTCAGGTTGTTGCAAACCATAACGACCAAAACAAATCGTCTCCAACGGTATCCATATAAAGATCAAAGAAACCAACCGAATTAAATTCTTTGATCCGGAAATGGTTAGAATAAAGACAAGAGTGCTAGCTCTTTTCTTTGTTCTACACTCTTGTCTTTATTCTATGGAGAGCAAAAATGTTAAAGCAAATGGAGAGGAGGAAGATGAGAAAAATGAAGAGAGATATCAGAATCGTGTGTGAAAAATAATGGCTTACCAAACCATTAAAAACGATTACCATCTTACTTCTTACTTTTCATTTTTTTTCTTTTATCAATTAAAGACAACAAGACTTTAAAGAACCCTCATATATATATATATATATATATATAAATTGCAAACCATAACTACCAAAACAAATCGTCTTCAACGGTATAAAAAATAATGGCTTACCAAACCATTAAAAACGATTACCATCTTACTTCTTACTTTTCATTTTTGTCTTTTATCAATTAAAGACAATAAGACTTTAAAGAACCCTATATATATAAATTGCAAACCATAACGACCAAAACAAATCGTCTCCAACAGTATCCACTCAAAGATCGAAGAAACTAACCGAATCAAATTCTTTGATCCGAAAATGGCTAGAACAAAGAAAAGAGCTAGAGAACAAAGATAAGAGTGCTAGCTCTTTTCTTTGTTCTACACTCTTGTCTTTGTTCTATGGAGAGCAAAAACGTTAAAGCAAATGGAGAGGAGGAAGATGAGAAAAATGAAGAGAGATATCAGAATCGTGTGTGAAAAACAATGGCTTACCAAACCATTAAAAACGATTACCATCTTACTTCTTACTTTTTATTTTTGTCTTTTATCAATTAAAGACAATAAGACTTTAAAGAACCCTCATCTTCCACGTTACACCTCTTTTATATAAAGAGGTGTAACGTGGAAGATGAG
>JANQBM010000004.1:5935014-5945091 GCA_025594535.1 Erythroxylum domingense | reverse complement strand
CCCCCCCCCCCCCAGGTCACAACAATTTAAGGAAAAATATAAGAAAAATCACAAATCAAAAGAAATAATTGAATATGAAAATTTAATGAAAAAACGTTAGTTTCGGGTCACCGGTGTTATCACGCTAAAGTGGATCCTCGATATAAAATTTCAGTCATTAATAAACATTCAATGGGGGATGTTTTCTCTTAAGTGTAGATGACTAGAAACATGTATCCTAGCATTCTTATTAAACAACAACCTAGATACGATCGTAGGTTAAATCCAATAATAGCGTTACGAACTAAGAAACAAATGAACAAGATAATTCATGTACGACATGCAATTAATCAAGACAAATATCTTCTTAGAATTTCCAACTCTCGTAAAGAAGGTAATCCTAATTGCTACTTGCGATTAACGAAACTGAACGTCATATTTCATTAATTTAGTTATTGAACGAATCAATCCCTAGTTGCACACTTAAAAATAAATCAATTCAATTAGAAAATTAAATCAAAAGATATTTAATATTCATCAATGAACAAACTTTATTGAAACATCTCACGCATAATAGATGATAACACGGTTCCCCTCCACCAAGAAAATAAGTTTAGCTACTCATAATAGAATTGAAAACAAAAGAAATAACAAAGCATAAAGTCTCCATCCCTGGTCCTTTACTGAAAAATACGAAAATACTAAAGGAAGAAGTGCAGAAAATGTAAAAGACTGGAAAAAAAAACTGCAAAAACGAAATATGTCTAAGCTAGGTTGCGTGAACAATAATTCTCCCTCCTTTTATGCTTGATTTTTCGATTTCCCTCCTATCTTTTCTTGATTATCATCAGATAATGTATCCCCCAATTTCAAGTGGTCAATCCCCTTGAAAGATGGCAATATAATCTTTAAAGATTGTGAAAATCTCGAATTTGAATCTTGAAAATTGATTTGCAGATTTATTTCATTCTTAGACGTGCCCACGCTTAGTCACTGAATTGCTTTCAAACTTGGAATTTCAAATTTTCTTCATTCTTTTGCATCTTTTTGATTCAATTTCGTCTCTAAGGTGTTGAAAATCTTCTGTAAACAATTATAAGATAATTCCATTAATTTTGGATAATAATTTTAACACATTAAAGATAATTAAGTATAAAATCAGTGCAAATTGATGACTTAACAAATTCCCCCACACCGAACCTTTGCTCGCCCTCAGGTAAACATGTCAAACCATTACACTCAGTCAATCCATCCTTCATAAGATCAAGTGCACACAATCCATTAACTTGAACCAGTAAAACTTAAGTTGTAATACATATCATAATCGCTTTTCACCAATGCAAATAAACGAAGTCAAAATAAGACATCTTTGTTCAAAAGCAAACATGAAATCAAAATGAATTCTTCTCACGGATTTCTCTGTTACACTCAAGTGTTTGAGGGCAAAGTGTTTCTCTCAAATCTCTCTCTAACATGTTTTACTACCATAGGCTTGCAATTTCACCAATTATCATTCATTCAAATCACATGAGCTAATAAATCATAAGGACTTCATTCAGGGTTGTAATGGGGCTAGGTTCACAGGTAAGGTAAAGTGACAAAAGATTAATCACAAGCATTTACAAAGTACCAAGTAAAAGGGACACGCAAATTAAAATTCTGTGATAAACACATGACACAAAGGGTTACAACTACTCATACTAACTCCTGCTACTATGCTTTATTCTTCTTTTCTTTTCTTTTTCTTTTTCTAATTTTTTCTAATTTTTTCTTTTTCCATTTTCTTTTCTTTTCTTTTCTTTTTTTCTTTCTTTTTCCCTTTTTTTCGAATAATGCTAAGAACAAGGGAAAACAATAAAAACAAGAGAAAATAATAAACTCACGAGTAGAAGTACTTATAAAAATATCTCATAACACAATATAGAACAAAAGTATCAAATTACTCAATGCTTCATTCAACTTGTGATAGGGTAAGACTAATGGGGCTTTTGGGTTTTAAAAATAAGGTAATTGATTGAAAAACAAGGATAAAGGCTAAAAAATATTTGCAAAGGGAAAATAAGTAGATGGGTCATTTTTAAGCTAAAGGGTTTAAAAACAAGGAAGGCCTTAATCATGTTTATATCTCATGTAATCAAATAAATTCAAACCGGTTCAGTGCAAGTTCTGAAGGCAACATGAATAGAGGAGCATCACACAATTCATAGAAATAGCATGACATAAAGATGATGTCATTTAGGCTCAAATTTTGCTCTCAAGTTTAATTCAAGAATTCACCTTAATTTCACAATTTACCTCATCACTCAAATGTCAAAATTTTGAGTAAGTCTATAAGATCAGTAATTACAATCAATCAACATGATTTACCTCAAAACTCACTTAGCCCAATTTAATTTCATGCATTGTCCTCAATCTCATCCAAACTAGTATGACAAAGCTTCATGGTTTAACATACAACAATCATGCAAAAATCAACAAAAGTCACACATAGGGATGGCAACGAGTTTTCAACCCGATTAATATCTGCATTACCCGACCTAAAAAAACGGACATGGAGACTAAAAAATGGATTTTAAATGGATGCTGAAAAATGAATGTGGATATGGATTTGGATATGGGTCTAGTGATAACCTAAACCGATGGATACCCATATCTTACCCTTTTTTATTAACTCTATTTTTTATGTTTTTTTGAATATTTATGGTTAAATATAATAAAATATTAATATTTTCTGAGAAGAAACAACTTTAAAATCTTCACTTTACTCCTCAGTCCTCACCTTTTTCATCATATTTTATTTTCTTATAAGATGATAATAATGTAAATGATATAGAGATGGAGTTTTGAATGTTGTGGAGTTCACACAAAGACAATTTGAAGCTTTGGATATTTCAGTCTTTGTTCCAGTTCTTGATTGTGAAAAAAATATGTTGTCTTTGCACTAAACATTATGATTTTTATTATTCCAATTTTATGATTTTTTAAGACATACAAATCAAAATCTTGACTTATTATTATTAAACTAATTTTGATTTAGAGAGTTTGCAAAAATCTGCTCTTTATATTTTCTATTTAGAAGTTATATTTTTATGTGCTATACAATCCGATGGATATCCAAAAACTCGAACAATCCAATGGATTTGGATATGGGTAATAAATTGTAAAAACCGATAGATTTGGATATGGATATAGGTTGAGTCATAAAAAATGGATATGGATATGGGTACAGTAATACCCGAACTGAACCCTACCCATTGGATATGGGTAGTAAATTGTAAAAACCGATGGATATGGATATGGATATGGATATGGGTTGAGTCATAAAAAATGGATATGGATATGGGTACAGTAAGACCCAAACTGAACCCTACCCATTGCCATCCCTAGTCACACAAAAATCAAAAAAATATTCACACACTAAAATTCCAATTCTTACCCCCACACCTAGACCAACATTGTCCTCAATGTTAAAGAAGCATAAATATAAAGCAAAAGGTTAAAGAAAGCTTCGCTATTATGAAAGTGCTGAAATCATGGTATTGGCGGATGTGGAGGTTGGAATCTTTTATACTCCCAGTAGGGCACCAAATTGTGCTCCAAACGGTGCATTGTCCGTTCGATCCTACTGAGACGAGCTTCCAAATCAGTGTTTTGTTGTTGGTGGTTACTAGGTTCAGCTGGTGGTGCCCGACTTCGTGCGGTGGAAATTCTTGTTGTGGGAAAAGTAGTTAGGCCGGGAATGGTGAAAGCAATATGACCACGACTAAGATCCACAATGCCCATCCTGCACAAACAATCTAAATCTAGCGGCTCTATACCACAAGCCACATTCATATCAGTGTTATCAAGAACTAACACTTCCAAATTAATCGCTAATTGTGTGATATAGGACCCAAGAATCAAAGGTTTAGATTTCTTTTGCAACACGGATTGAAATTGTGTCATGAACCAAAAACCTAAATTTACCGGAATGTGCCTATCCATGGATCAAAGGAAATAAAATTCTACCTTTGACAACGTACCCGCAGCATCTTTACGACCAAAAAAATTGAATGCCAACAGCCTATGGATAATTTTAAAAACAGGATTTTGAAGAAAAGAACCTTTAGAAATGCTAACATTATAGGGATTTGGATCGACAGACCATTGACTTCATAATTCTAAGGCATTGAAATCTTCATGAAAATCACATTGAGCATTACGAAACAACTCAGTTTTAATTTAGCAGTCGAAACAAAACCCATGGCAACATTGAATTCAGCAATCGAAAATGCAAATTCCTTTCCCATCAATCGAAATTCAACAGCCTCTTGCGTATACACATCAAATTCTTTATCATAATTGAATTGGAAGGTGCTATAAAATTCTTTGGTTAATTCAACAAAGGCAGGACAATTTATTCTAGCAAAAACACTCCATCCAAGGGGACCCATCAATTGCATGAAAGAATCATAAACATTCAATGCTTCAAGTGTGTTGGACAGAATAGACTTACATGGATAAATTTTTCGTTCACTTAGCTATTGGAATCGGGTTGTATCTTCAGGAAGTACGAAAGAGGTGCAGCCCCCGACTCGAGTGGTCCATTTGCTTTTATTTTCGACCTCCTTACCTCTTCTAGTCCTTTGGCGTGTTCTTGGTGGTGGGGGATCAAAAGTTGACGTTAGGGCTGTGGTAGAAGAGTGAAGTCTGCAGCAAAACATACTGGAGTGGCTAACCTGCAGGAGTCACTCTATTTCCTTGGCATTGTGTTGAAGTTGTGAAACAAACCTGCAATGGCACAAGATAACAACACAATCAACAGAATTGCAAGTTAGGGTTGGTGGGTGGGTTGTCGATGAAGACTAGGATAGAAATTGTTTAATGGATGGTAAGTATGATTTAATGCCTAAGAGTTGAGTATTGATGTGCGGCAGCTGCAGTTGACAATAACGAGAGAAAAACTCAATGAAAGAAGAAGTGGGAAAAGAAAGAGGGCGGTGGAAAGCATGAAAATTTTCATTTTTTTAAAATTAAAAGACAAAAATTAGAATTGCAGAATTGAAAATATTAAATTAAATTCCTAAGTAAACTGAATTAAACCTAAAAATGAAAATAAAAGAAAATTGCTAAAAAAACACATAAAAGAAAGGGATACGAATATGGTGCCTCCCATTAAGCCTTATCAAAGGTCATAAGCTTGAACCTTTGCAAATGTACATTATCCATTATCGAATGGATGCTGGAGTCCAACAGGAAGCATGCTCAAACTTCGTAAGGAGCCTGGAGCACCTTCTCTCGAAATCTGCTCCTTCTCAACACGATGCCTCGAGGCTTCTGAGGAGTGGAACTTCATCGTTTCACCATCATACTCTAATGTCCACTCGTCTTCTCACACCAGGATGGTCTTTGTAAGAGTAACGCCAATGGTTGTGGAAACTCAAAATCCTGCTCGCTGCCTTTGGTCTTCAACTCGCTTGCCCATAGCTCTCCTAAAAACTGCACTTCTTGCTACTCTTCCTGTTCTTCTTCTTCTTCTTCTTCTACCTATAAACAACTAGGAAAAGGAAACAAAATTTGGTTAGTGATAACATGAACTACATCGCTTACCTTAGGAGGTTGCACATCCTCCATCTTTTCTCGAACCATAACCTCTTCCTCTCCTAACTCTGCTTGCTCTTCCTTTAATGCTTCTGGGTTCTCTAAATGATCGCCACTCTCTGAAGGAATGCACAACTCCTCCGCATCACTCTCCTGTTGGCTAAAAATTCTTGCAGACAATAGGGCTTCCATTCTCTCCGCTAAGTGGCCTAATTGATCTTCCAAGGTCTTCAAGCTACTCCTCGTTACCTACTGGAATTAAAGAGTGCTCGTCACCAAACTCATTATGATCTCCTCCAAAGACATCTTATTAGTTTTGCGGTGGTGGTGGAGGTGGAGGCTTTGGTTGGAAGTAGGACTGCTCCTGATAGTAGCTTGGTAGAGAAGCGAATCTATACTGTGTATCATGTAAAAAGGAACACGTACAAAAAGAATAACCCAAAAATGAGCAAACTTCATATACCTTAGCTTGTTGGTCATCCCTCGGTACTTGTGAGGCTAAGGGTGTTAAATCTGCCACTTGATGGTCAAACTCATTATCATAATAAGGATAATATGAAAATCATAATCAAAAGCACACTGATAGTGAGCCATGCCGCTAAAAGATCAAAAATTCAGGAAAAAAAATTATGAAACTAAAACAAACAGAAGACAAGGTAACCAAGAGCAATGAAATAAAAAACAAAAATAAAAACAAAAACATCACTAGAAAAATCGTTAAGAAATTCCCTGACAACGGCGCCAAAATTTGATACTGCTGTCACCTGCAACCAAATTCAAAAGACATCACCTCCGTTAATACAATTTAATGTAGTAGTGGTAAGTGGATATCGTTCCCACGAGAAATTTTTAACGGTAAAGGTTAGCGAGTTTAAAACTAAAACAAAGTAACAAATTGGGGGGGGGGGTTGGTTCACGAAAATTTAAGGAAAAATATAAGAAAAATCGCAAATCAAAAGAAATAATTGAATCTGAAAATTTAATGGAAAAACGTTGGTTTTGGGTCACCAATATTATCATGCTAAAATGGATCCTCAATATAAAATTTCAGTCATTAATAATCATTCAATGGGGGATGTTTTCTCTTAAGTGTAAATGACTAGAAACATATATCCTAGCATTCTTATTAAACAACAACATAGATACGATCGTAGGTTAAATTCAATAATAGCGTTACGAACTAAGAAACCAATGAACAAGATAATTCATATACGACATGCAATTAATCAAGACAAATATTTTCTTAGAATTTCCAACTCTAACGTAAAGAAGATAATCCTAATTGCTACTTGCGATTAACGAAACTGAACGTCATATTTTATTAATCTAGCTATTGAACGAATCAATCCCTAGTTGCGCACCTAGAAATCAATCAATTCAATTAAAAAAAGTAAATCAGAAGATATTCAATATTCATCAATGAACAAATTTTATTGAAACATCTCACGCATAATAGATGATAACACAATTCCCCTTAACCAATAGAATTGAAAACAAAAGAAATAACAAACCATAAAGTCTCCATCCCTGGTCCTTTACTGAAAAATACGAAAATACTAAAGGAAGAAGTGCAGAAAACGCAAAAGACTGGAAAAGAAAATTGCAGAAAAAGAAATATGTCTAAGCTAGGCTGCGTGAACAATAATTCTCCCTCCTTTTATGCTTGATTTTTCGATTTCCCTCCTATCTTTCCTTGATTCTCGTCAGATAATGTATCCCCCAATTTCAAGTGGTCAATCCCCTTGAAAGATGGCAATATAATCTTTAAAGATTGTGAAAATCTCGAATTTGAATCTTAAAAATTGATCTGCAGATTTATTTCATTTTTAGACGTGCTCACGCTTAGTTACTGAATTGCTGTCAAACTTGGAAATTCGAATTTTCTTCATTCTTTTGCATCTTTTTGATTCAATTTCGTCTCTAAGGTGTTGAAAATTTTCTGTAAATAATTATAAGATAATTCCATTAATTTCGGATAATAATTTCAACACATTAAAGATAATTAAGTATAAAAGCAGTGCAAATTGATGACTTAACAGTATACAGATTCACCAGGATAGATTTCAACACTCGTTCAGCCTCTCGCAAAGTGCATACATTGAGCAAGTGCTACAAAGGTTTAATATGGTTACATGTAGACCTGTTGTAGCACGTATCTCTCACGAAGAGAGATTATATTTGGCATAGTGTCCAAAGAATGAGGTTGAGAGAGAGAATATGAGGAATGTCCCATATTCTAGTGTTATTGGTAACCTGATGTATGCCCAGGTGTGCTCTAGACTGGACATTGTATTTGTTGTTGGATTACTAGGTCGATATCTGGCTAACCCAGGTGTGGACCATTGGGTAAAACGAGTGTTGAGATACCTATAGGGTACCAAGGATTATACGTTGACATACAGAAAAGTCAACGATTTGAACCTCATAGGGTATATGGACTCCGATTTTGCTATTTGTCCGGATGATCACAAGTCCACTTCAGGATACATTTTCATGTTGGCAAATGGTGCGGTATCGTAGAAGAGTGTCAAGAAGACACTGGTGACTTCCTCAACCATGCATGCAGAGTTTGTTGCATGTTATGGAGCTGCTACACAGGTAGTTTGGCTCAAAAACTTGATTTCTGAATTGTCTGTGGTGGATTCGATTGTTAGACCCATACGGTTATATTGTGATAATCTTGCTGCAGTATTGTTCAGTAACAACAACAAGAGCATCACAGGGTCAAAGCATTTGAAGGTTAAGTATTTGACCATAAAGGAGCTGATCCAGAAGGGTGACGTTGAAGTGGAGCACATCAGGAATGAGGAGATGTTAGCTGATTCGCTGACTAAAGGACTTCGTCCACTAATGTTTGTTAGACATGTATCCGGTATGGGCGTATTGAAGTCCTTAGGCAGCAGTAATTAGGGATCAGTGTATTTAGCTATTTAAATGTTTGTATATTTTGTTGTATTATGACATTATGATTATTTACTAATAAAGATTATCATATTCTTTTATCCTCAGTAATAGTTGTTCTTGTTTATAGTCATAATACATGTGGAAGTCTTAAGATTTGTGTTGATCTTAAGCATTTTAAAGGTCATTGAGAATTTATAAAGATTGAGCTTATGTCATTAAACACATAAAGTTTATATGGATATCCTTAAAGTTTCATATGACATACGAGAATATGAGTTTTAATCCCATAAAGATTCTCTAATGTAGTTTAACATTTGGTTGGAGAACATAAATGTTTTCTCTAATGCTGTTTAGCATCTGGTAAGAGGAAACAAGTTTTATCTAATATTGTTTAGCATTCGGTGAGAGAAAACATGATTTCTCTGCTACAGTTTAGAACATGCAATTTAGCATAAAATTAGAGAAATCGAGACCTACAGACGAATATGATACGTATTAGATCACAAAGGTATCATTCTAGTCTGCTACGCTCCATTTTCCCATTCATGTTAGTAAGATATTAGATATTTGTGATTATATTGAACCTGTGTCATATATGACATATGTGTCTGATATTTTTCGGTATCGAAAGCCTTGCAGGACGGAATGCAGGACTTTCATTACCTTTGGATCAATTTTAAAAAAAATTTTTGGTACCAATACAATAGTGTGACTTAACCGAGTTTTTAAACTGTTTTGAACTTGATTAAAACTGCAATTAATAATTGTCCAAGGGGGAGAATGTTGGACATTTTTGCCTCTGAGGACAATTTTGTCTTTTTCCTATAAAGTGGACAGCTATTAATTGTAATTTTGGTTTTTCAATAAATTACCGGTTAAGTTACGTAATTTGATCTAAATAAGGGTAATAAAGTGACTCAATAAATGATCTTAATTAATGGGTCGAAGTCCAGGTAAAAAATGGATCTCTTTTAATGTAGACCTGGTTCATATCTAACTTGTAATAGGGAAGCCCGATATTGAAGCTATATATATAAATTAAGGTCTCCTACAGTTGCTCATACTAATCGTAAGCATACGGTTTCTCTGATCCGTTAAGAGAGTTTACATATTGAGAAAATCGTAGAAAGACCTAAACCTCGTATCGGGAAACACTTTTCGTAAAGGTCCCAGAAGATTTGTGATTGTTTAGAGCTCCAAAACGACGTCAGAATTAGAGATAGAACCAAAATAAGGTATTTTATATTTCTTTCATTTTAACCTTTTCATGTATAATCCTGGGTACGTAACAAAGTCTATAATACGTATTACAAATGCTCCAGGATGCGTCTCCTCACCATACCTTCGATTTCTGAAGCATCTAACCACAATCTTAGGGTACGTCATACATGATGATATTAATTAAGGGGTGCTTGGTTAAGGGGTATGAGAATAAATTAATGGGAATGGAATGAATGGTAAAGGTTGGTTGGTTATTATGATTAATTGAATAGTTTTTTCATACCCAAGTTTTAGGTAATAGTCCATACCCTCCATGTGTGGGAGGAATGAGTTTGATTCCTACCAACACTAATATTTTTTAATTTTTTAATTAAATATAATTAAAATATAATT
>JANQBM010000004.1:5890255-5906455 GCA_025594535.1 Erythroxylum domingense | reverse complement strand
TTAATTAAATTATTATTAGTACTTAATTAATTACATTATATATAAGTACAATATTATTATTAATTAAACTATAATTATTCATTAATTAAAATATTAATTAATTAAAATATAAGTATTCAGTAATTAAGGGAAGGGTATTTTTGACATTTCACCAACATCTTTGATTTCTGTCTCCATCCCCTCATTTCTGTGCCACAGTCATGGAACTCACAAGAATTTAATGTCCCTGTCTTTGGAGTCGGGACAAAATTAGGTGGAGATAGCAACCAAACAAGTTGGAGGACAGAACTTTTGTGTTTCTGTCATCCATCTCTACTCTTATGCAGTCTCTGTCTAACGCAGCGTAGACAGAGACTTCATGTCCCCTGTCCTACGGTTTTCGGAGAGATAGATTACACTCTGTCAACTGGGGATTGAAGACAAAAAGGTAGGAGACAACAATCAAATACATTCTGTGGACATGATTTGTTTGTTTTGTGACCTGTCCCTACTAACAGGGACAGGAACAACGCGAAGGACATTTTATCATGGAACTGCAGGAACATAATAGCATCAAAGCGTCATTTAGTTAGGTAATTCTGGTAAGTTTTTGCAATAATCTACCAAGGATTTACCTGAAGAAGGAAACAAACACACATAAAAACCAAACACGATCGATAACTCGTCCTTTGTAATCTTGCTATTTACGTTATTATTTATTGCAGCCTGCAAATTAAGTTTAAGTTCGAAAACGCCAGTAAACAAAAAGTTGGAAAGAAGAATAACACGATGCTGCGTGAGTCGAAATAAGAAACAAAAATACACATTGGATTGTTCAGAATACTATAGATATCCCAAAGATATATACAATCTTCCTGAATTTAACAACTGTACGACGATTTGTGCTCTATACTATATTACTTCTGATTGAGGAGTAGGCTCCACACCTAGAAATTTTGTCCCCTTTGATCGTCACAGGTGTTTCTTCGATCGTCTTTGCGGATCGAACCTGAAACCTCAAGGTTTTGTTGGGTGCAAGACAAAACTTCTAAGTGTGGGGCCTACTCCTCAACCAACTTCTATCAAACCTCAAAAAATCTTTTTGTTTTCCCTGTTCCTATGCTCTAGTAAAGATCATTGGAAACTTAAGATTAAAGATTTATTATTCATTTTATTATCAAAAGGTGATTAATCAGTATTCAGTAGTTTAATGCCACAAACCAAATAAAGGTATAAGTCGTGATATACGACGCCTGTGTGATTGTCGCAGTGCACAAAGATTTGTTCGATTTTGAAAAGAGAGATACGAAGTGTATTTTCGGCCGTTCCTGATATTTTATAGGCCCCGAGCAAAGTAAAAAAAAATCCTATTTTTGCTTAATTTTGGACCCTTATAAAGAATAAAAATAAAATATAGATCTTTTTATTATTTTTTATGAAGTCAAAAGTAGGCCATATTTTGTTTCATTTTATTTTTTTAGAATAAAAATAAACCCCATTTTATCATTTATAAGGATAGGCCCTGAGCGAGTGCCCGCCCTACTTATGCCCAGGACCGACCCTGAGTGTACTTGTATATTTTTACTAAGAAGATGGGATGGGAAAATATATATCGTTAGTGTTAGTAAAAATATTAGCATCTTTAGCATTATTAAAGTAAAGACATTACTATAGTCAAGCATACATCCTCATAACAAGTGGTGCTACACTGAACTCTGAGCCACCCCATGCGTTGCTAGAGATTTGGAGTTTTCATCTATATTTCAATCCATCTTAGATAAGTACAAGAAAAAGGTTCTTTTTTAATTTTATTGTCTACACTAATATATAGATAATACCTTTATATTTTAGAATGTGTAAAAAATATATGTTTTTTGAAATTATCTAATTTAAATTATTAAATCCTTAACCTGTCAAAATTTGGTCAATTAAATATTAAATTATTATTGATATACTTTTTAAATTTTTTATGAGACTTATTAGTGTCAAAATTAATCTTAATCTCCAATTCCTCATTTTCTTCATCTAGTGAAAATCTATAACTAGCAAAAGAAAGCAAATTCTTAACCAGCATTTTAAACTGGAAAACCAAAGTGAATTTAATTTTCCTCTTCTCCTACACACCATGATAATAGTTTTTATAGTGTTTCTTTTGATAGATATATCATTTGATCTATTATTGAAATCTCAAGCAGAATATCAATGAAGTCTTTTTGATCTTTTGTATCATTTTCATAATTTGTTGTGATAACTCAAAATATTTT
The DNA here is from genome assembly GCA_025594535.1 of Erythroxylum domingense. Taxonomy (NCBI): domain Eukaryota; kingdom Viridiplantae; phylum Streptophyta; class Magnoliopsida; order Malpighiales; family Erythroxylaceae; genus Erythroxylum; species Erythroxylum domingense. Next base: position 5,904,212 of record JANQBM010000004.1, on the reverse strand, counting down.
TGAAAAAAATCATATTCTTTACAAGCTTATTGTAATATAGGGTTTGAGTTAGAGAAATGATTTATTCTAGCAAGTTACACAGCAAGATCAACCGTGTACTTTTTATAAATTCTTTCAATAATTTTCTAAATTTCTTGCCATTCTCTCCTTCACTATACTTCCATCCAAAAAACAAAACAAATAGTTCCTATAAATAAATTAAGGAAAAAAGGTTAAATTAGAACCTAACATTTTTACAAAAATTTAATTAAAACCCTAACATTTCGAAAACCTCAACTTAACGTTCCTATCAATAATTCATTATCAAAAGTATATGTGTCATTACTTATTATTTTTCTATTGGCCTCTTGTCACCCAAAAAAATAAACAATGGGAGAGTTATTTTTTGAAACGGCAACGCTTGGATTTTCCTTAAACTTTGTCGTCTGGCTTAGACTTATTAATTCTTTAAGTAAGACAATATTGGGGAAAAACCTAAACATTTGCTGAGAAAATGTACGAATTAAATCTTAAAGGTAGAATAATAAGAATCTATGTCAATAGTACCTTTTCTTTTTCCTTTATCTAATGCTTGTGGTGTTTCATCATCTCCAAAAGATATTGAGCCTCTTTATTTTCCTTTTTCTTTTTTACTTGTCCACCCCCTTTAAATATTCTACCACAAAACATGCAGTTATATTAGACATTCCCATCAGATGCTTGAGAGGAAGAAAAATAATTCCGTGCTGGATCGGACTTATCACGAGTAGAGGATAAATCCATATTTTCCATTATGATTTAACCTAAAAAGTATAAAAAAATAATTAGGTATACTATTGTCAGGGCAAAGGCGTACAACTTAAATAATTCTCATTTATCAATTGTAATAAAGAAGACCAACAACAGCAGAATGGGTTAAAAAAACCAACATCTTTATTAAACTTTGCTCCATAGATTTACTACATAATTGGGTTGATACTGTATATTTGTTATAATTCTTATACTTGAAATTATAATTTTGATCAAATTCTAAAATTACAAAATCTGTTTTGAGTAGACACCAACTATTAATTTCCTACACCAACAAAAATACACCCTAAGTTTGAGTTATTAGTTACACCAAAAATATATAGCATACAAGATTTGAGGCATACTTTGACTCTTCAACTAATAGAAACTCTTCAGTTAGTGTTCAATATTCATGTGGATTTAATAAGTGTTTTAAAATTTTTTGAAGTAACAAAAATCCTGAAGTAGGTTTTATAAATGACTAATATACTTTTTTCTCTATTTAAAGTTTTAACCATAAGCATATCATAAGCATCACCGCCATCACACCCTTGAGTTAAATAAAATGCTTCTTTACCATACTTGAGTGGCTTTGTCTAGAAGAGCAAAGGTTTGAAATACGCTTTTGTGACCTTTCCCATTTTTTAGTGATTGTATCTTAAAAAGGGCATAATCTGTTTAGAACTCATGGTCTCCATTTTAGACTTTTAGTATGAACAAAGATTGAAGCTTTCTTGCTTAGAGCAACGAATGTAAAGAGACAGATCACCATATTTTAGTCTACAATTAGATGGAAATTATGTGTCCAGCTATTACTGTGCTACTTAGTATCTACTCTATTTCTCCATATTCATTAAGATACCCACTCATTGTCTCACTGGTACTTCCTCTGTTTCCCTGACTGGCTCGTTGAACTCACTTAATTTAAACTCCCACTCTTTGCAAGTAGTCGAAGTAAATTGTAGGGAAAAATGAAGACAAATAATTAGAATAAGATGAGATTTGCAAATGACAAAGTTGAAGTAATAACTGAAACGGAAAGGAAAATAAAATTCTAGGCATTATCATTATTTAGGAAAGTAAAAAGCTTTCCTAGCATGGCCTTTGAGTCCTCAGACTCACTGTACAAATGGAAACAATGATCTTCTACTTTAGACTTTAGCAAAACCAATATAGGAAGCTACTATCATCCAAAGCTGCTTCTCAAACACCAGAAAATGAAGGAATAGGAGAGTAAAATGCAAACATAGCATAATGGAACATATATATACATACATATAGGAATTAGGAACAAATGAGTTCATTAAATCCCTATAAAGAGCACAACCTGAGAAAGCCCACCTCCCAAATGTTGTCAAATCCTCCATTCTCTTCCCAAAGGATTTAAATCCCCAAGTACTGATAAACTATTGTCCTATCCCTTTGACTAACTATACAAACAATGATAAGCTTTAGTTTTAATTAAATACTAAACAACCACTAACAATACAGAGAAGTTGTCAGAAATGCATATAGGATCATCACAACCCTCCTTACTAGCAAAACCAATATCCAAAGCAATTATTATCTAAAGTTGCTTCTCAAACACTAGAAAAGGAAGGAACAGGAGAGGAAAATGCAAGCACAATGGAATGGAACATACATATACATACATATATATTATACAAAGAAGACAAACACAAGCAGAATGGATACACAGATGACAGAACAAATGTTACTCACTTATGAAGACTTTGCTCCATCAATTGCTCCACTTCAAAGTTCAAATTAACTCATCGAAATATTGCTAGTAGATCAACAAATTGAATACTTGAAAGAGTGCATATAACCCAGCTATTAAAATCAGAGATTGATATGAAATGGAGTTCTAACTATTACAGAAAACTAATTAATCAATACTAGTGGATCCTTATCTCCTTATCTGTTAACATATTGAAACAATAACACATAACAAATTGAAGTTCAAAGAGTATATAATAAACCCATATCCTGTTACAGAATACACAATAACAATGAAACTTGAATAAAACAGAATATTGAAACTTATTAACTATCATTGCCTTATCGTTATGTTTTAACAGAAACTTGAATCACATGGTACAAATTGGAACTCTATACAAATTGGGGCTTTATACGATGTGTTCTTCCATCCTCCTCTCCAGTAAGAAAAGCGCAGCAGCACCAAGCAAAAGAGCAGTACCCCTTTGAAATAAAAAAATTAAAGCCCAAATTTAAGAGAAAATACAATAACAATGACAAATCCCAAATAGAAAGAATATAAACATTCCATGGCCGAATAAACCAAAACCTGAGCGTGAGGAACTTCAACAGGCTCTTTATCTCAAACCAACCACGAGAGATATGAGAATAGAAGAACATCACAGTAGCCGCCCAAGGAGAGAACCTTTAGAAATCGATTTTTGCATCTATGGTTACCCCCAAGTCATATTTACCTACATTCATAGAGGTGGTGAGAGATGACGAAGAGAAGTCGGAGAACAGGCAAGAGAGTTCGAATGAAATATGATAGCTACTAAACATTAGATATTCGAAGGCTCAATAATTGATAAACCGGTTGCTTAAAAATTGGCCGGTTCTCTCAAAAATTGATCGGTTTGTATACTTAGAGGTTATTACATAGAATCGAACCGAACAACTGGCCAGTTCAGGCTTTTTCAATCGGACCAGCAGATCCGGTTCGGTTTTTAAAACCTTGGAAAATATATATCGTTAGTGTTAGTAAAAATATTAGCATCTTAGCATTATTAAATTAAAGAAATTAGTATAGTCAAGCATACATCCTCATAACAAGTGGTCGGTGCTACACTGAACTCTGAGCCACCCTATGCGTTGCTAGAGATTTAGAGTTTTCATCTACATTTCAATCCATCTTAGATAAGTACAAGAAATAAGGTTCTTTTTTTAATTTTATTGTCTACATTAAAATATAGATAATAGCTTTATATTTTAGAATGTGTAAAAAAATATTTTAAAATTATCTAATTTAAATTATTAAATCCTTAACCTGTTAAAATTTGGTCAATTAAATATTACATTATTAATGATATATCTTTTTAAATTTTTTATGAGACCTATTAGTGTCAAAATCAATCTTAATCTCCAATTCTGCATTTTCTTCATCTAGTGAAAATCTATAACTTGCAAAAGAGAGGAAATTCTTAACCAATTTTTTAAACTAGAAAACTGAGGTGAATTTAATTTTCCTCTTCTCCTACACACCATGATAGTAGTTTTTATAGTGTTTCTTTTGATAGATATATCATTTGATCTATTATTGAAATTTCAAGCAGAATATCAATGAAGTCTTTTTGATCTTTTGTATCATTTTCATAATATGTTGTGATAACTCGAAAGATTTTTGAAAAAAATCATATTCTTTAAAAGCTTATTGTAATATAGTGTTTGAGTTAGGGAAATGATTTATTCTAGCAAGTTGCACAACAAAATCAACAGTGTACTTTTTTATAAATTCTTTCAATAATTTTCTAAATCTCTTGCCATCCTCTCCTTCACTATACTTCCATCCAAAAAACAAAACAAATAGTTCCTATAAATAAATTAAGGAAAAAAGGTTAAATTAAAACTTAACATTATTACAAAAATTTAATTAAAACCCTAACATTTCAAAAACCTCAACTTAATGTTTCAATCTATAATTCATTATCAAAAGTATATGTGTCATTACTTATTATTTTTCCATGGGCCTCTTGTCACCCAAAAAAATTAAACAACGGGAGAGTTATTTTTTGAAACGACAACGTTTGGATTTTCTCTAAACATTGTCGTCTGGCTTAGACTTATTCTTTAAGTAAGACAACATTTGGAAAAAAACCTAAACATTTGTTGGGAAAATGTACGAATTAAATCCCAAAGGTAAAATAAGCAAGAAAATAACACGCAGAAATATAACGTGGTTCACCTTCTAATTTGGGCTACGTCTACGAACCAAACTTCGAATAAAACTTCCATTAACGAAAATAGCAGGTACAGAGAATGAAAAATAATACAAAAGAATAGTGACGCTCACATACAAGGTGTTTCCCAAATTTACTAGCCCTAGGATAATATCTTCACTTTTTTGTCAATCACCCTTTTAAGAATAATGTTTCCTAAAAATTACCCAAAATCACGCTCACACAAGACTTTAAACACTACCACATATAAATGTATTAAAAACACTCATATGAAAGAGGAAGGGAGGGTCTTTATATAGACCCCTCTACTCTGTCAAAGCTACAGCTTGTATATTACAAGTTGTAGCTTTTGCAAGTTGTTGAGAACAACTTGCTCTCCTTTTTTTTTAAATACCTATGGTGGTACCATGTATGTCGGCACCACCTTACAATTCTCCACCTACCAACTATATGGTATTTACTATCATTCCTGCAGATGATCGACAAAACTCAAACTTTTCCCTGGGTAGAACTTTTTTCATCATATCTGATCCATTCTTATCCGTATGAATCTTCTCAAGCTATAATAGCTTCTTCTCTAACACCTCTTTGATCCAGTGATATCTCACATCAATATTCTTTGATCTTGAATGGAATGAGGAATTTTTCCTAAGATGAATAGCACTTTGGCTATCGCAAAAAAATTGATATCTATCCTGTTGAAAACCAAGTTCATCTAAGAACTTCTTTATCCATAGGAGCTCCTTTTATGCTTTAGTTGCAGCAATAAATTCCACTTCAATGGTGAATAGCGTAACACATTTTTGCAATTTTGATTGTCATGACATAGCTTTGCATGTTAAGATAATTAGGTAACCTGAAATAGACTTTCTTAACTCAACATCATTGGCTATGTCTGTATCTGTGTAACCAACTAACACAGGCTTGGTAGTTCCAAAACATAAACATATTTTGGAAGTACTGTGTAGATATCTGAGAATCTACTTCACAGTATACTAATATTTCTTACCAGGATTTAAAAGGAACCTACTCACTACTCTAACTACGTGTGCAATATCTAGCCGTGTACATACCATAGCGTATGTCAAACTTTCAATAGCAGAAGCATAGTGGACTTTCATCATCTCTTGCTTCTCTTCATCTATAGAAGGGAATTGCTTAGTACTCAACCTAAAGTGATTAGCAAGAGCACAACTAATCGCTTTAGCTTTATCCACGTTGAACCTTTAAAGTACTTTCTTAATGTACTTCTCTTATGATAATCATAATTTCTTAGCACGCTGTCTCTGATAATTGTCATGCCAAGAATCTGTTTTGTTGGCCCCAAGTCTTTCATGGAAAATAACTTGCTTAACTGCTTCTTCAAACTATTAATCCTGTTAATATTTTGACCAACAATCAACATACCATCAACACAAAGTAAAAGGATAATGAAATCATCACTACAGAATTTATGTACAAAAACACAGTGATATGAAGTAGTCTTCTTATAACTTTTCTCCCCCATAACTATTTCAAACTTCTTATATCACTGTCTCAGTGCCTTTTTTAAACCATAAAGGCTTTTCATCAATCTAGACACATAGTCCTCTTTCCATTTTTCTTTGAAATCCTCTGGCTACTCCATATATATCTCTTCTTCCAAATCTCCATGAAGAAAAGTTTTCTTGAAATCCAATTGCTTGATTTCTAAGTCTAGACTTGCTGCTAAACCGAGCACTGTACGGATGGATACCATTTTAACAATTGGAAAAAATATCTTGTCAAAATCAATACCTTTTCTTTGGTTAAATCCTTTAACAACCAATCTAGCTTTGAATCTTGGATGAGGATTGTGTTCATCATGCTTAATCTTAAACACCCACTTATTTTTCAAAGCTTTCTTGCCTTTTGGTAACTTCATCAGCTCAAAAGTTTTATTCTCAGGCAAGGACTTCATCTCATCTTGTGTGGCTTTAAAACAATTCATCTTATGTTCATCTATCATAGCCTTTTGAAAATTCTCAGGTTCTCCCGCATCAGTAAGTAACATAAACTGATCACTGGAGTATCTAGTAGTGGCTTGTCTTACTCGCATAGATCTCCTTATTGGAACCTGAGCAGTCTCTGGTGCTAGTGGTTGATTCTGGACATCATCTTCATCAGAATCTTCATCTGATTGATTTTGAATGGTAGCATCATCATCAGCTACATTCGGCTGGCGGTTTTCAATTTCATCTCCGAATTGTCTTGGCACCATTTATAGAGAAATTAACTTTAAGTCCACTAGGTTACCATTAGTTCTTGGAACATCCATTTTCACTTTGTTAAGATCTTTAATGGTTTGATCTTTGACAAATATAACATCATGACTCCGAATAAACTTGTTCTAAATTAGATCATAAAACTGATAACTGAATTGATCTTCTCCATAACCTATAAATATACACTGGTGAGTCTTGATGTCAAGCTTGGATCTCTCATCTTTAGGAATATGAAAATAAGCTTTGCAACCAAAAACCTTTAAATGATCATCGGAAACATCCTTTCCTGAGCATACTTTCTCTGGAACATCAGAATGTATAGGAATGCATGGTGATCAATTTAATACATAAACTGCTGTGAATAGAACCTTACTCTAAAATTTCTTAGGCAACTTTGCATGTGAGAGTAGGCATCTAACTCTCTCCATCAAAATCCTGTTCATCCTCTCAACTAACCCATTCAATCGTGGTGTCTTAGGAGGAGTAGTCTGATGTCGAATACCATGCTTTTTGCAATAGAAGTCAAATGGTCCAGTGTACTCTCCACCATTGTCTGTTCGAATGCATTTCAACTTCTTCCCAGTTTGTCTTTCAACTGAGGCATGAAATTGCTTAAAAACATCTAGCACGTTATCTTTAGTCTTCAACGTGTATACCCACGTCTTCCTAAAATGGTCATCAATGAAAGTCAAAAAGTATTAAGCACCACCTAGTGAATTTGACATTGGCCCACATAAATCTGAGTATACCAAATCCAACATATTAATCATTCTGGAAGGAGGGGAACTTTCGAAAGTAACTATATTTTGCTTTCTTGTAAAAATATCAGCACACTTTTTTAAATGTACCTGGACAACTCCAAATAATGCATTCTTTTTCACCAACTAAGTCATCCCCTTCTCGCTCATATGACTGAGTCTCCTGTGCCACAATTCAATTGCATATTCTTTCTCCACTGGATTCACAATATCATTGGAGACCTTTGTCTATAAAAATACAATTTTAAGCACTTCTTACCTTTGACGATTACCAATGAGCCTTTAGTAAGTTTCCATTTGCCATCTTTGAAAGTGCTGCAAAAACTTTCATCATCAAGTATGCCAACCAAGATCAGATTTAGGCGAAGATCAAGAACATGTCTGACATCTTTCAGAGACAGTCTCATGCCATTATCTATCTCCAAGTAAATATCACCTTTTCTGGTGATTTTGGCTAAACCGTTATTTCTTATTTTAACGACAACAAATTCTCCTTCTGTATATGATGAGAAGAGTTCTTTATATGATGTGGCGAGAATAGTGGCACCACTGTCACTTATCCAGTTAAACTCACACGATGCACTACTCAAATCATTATCATATGAGACGATGTGAAAGTCATCAATAGTGGTAGCCGTCGATGCGTGTTCGTCATCACTACTATCATCTTTCTTGACTTCTTTGCTTTTTTCCTTTTCTTCTTTGAACTTTCGACAGAACCTTTTGATGTGACCCTTCTTTTTGCAGTGATGGTACTCAATGTTTGCATATTTATTTCATCTTCCTCTACTTTTATCTCTAAAATTTGGGCCTCTAGATTTGCTCCTCCCCCTAGAACTTGTGAACAGAACTTCTAACTGTGTTGAAGAGGCTGAACTTTGTGATTTCTGTCTCATCTCTTCATTCAGAATTCCACTTTTTACAAATTCCATCTTAACAACACCGTCAACTGCAAAATTGGTGATTGAAATCTTCAAAGTCTTCTAAGACTCTAGCAAAGAGGTAAGCATGAAAAGAGCAAGCACTTCATCATCGAACTTTATGCCCATTCCTAATAATTAATCCAAGATCCCCTAAATTCAATTGAGCTGTTACAGAGGTACCTTCTTAATATTTTTTTTATACTAATTTTGTCAAATAAAATAATTTATTGTTACCAGTTTTTGAGGCATACAACTCCTCGAGCTTCTCCCACAACGTCCGTGCGTGAGTCTCATTGTAGATATGATTATACACATTATCTTTAACAAATTGCAAAATAAAACTACATACCTACTTATACTCAAATGCCCACTCCTCGTCCGATTTATTTTCAGGTTCTGTTGTGGTAAGCACCGATAAATGAAATTTTGTGATGAACAAAATATCTTTCATCTTGTTCTTTCATATGTGGTAGTTGGAGCCATTTAGGCTAATCTTCTTGGTTATTTTTGCCTCCATCTGCGATGAGAAATGCTTTGACATAGAACCAAACTCGCTCTGATACCAGTTGTTGGGAAAATGTATGAATTAAATCCCACAGGTAAAATAAGCAAGAAAATAACACGCAAAAATTTAACATGATTCACCTTCTGATTTGGGCTATGTCCATGGGCCAAACTCTAAATAAAACTTCACTAATGAAAATAACAGATACAGTGAATGAAAATTAATACAACAAAATAGTGACACTCACACACAAGGTGTTTCTCAAATTTACTATCCCTAGGATAATATCCTCACTTTTTTGTCACTCACCCTGTTAGGAAAAATGTTTCCTAAAAAATACCCAAAATCACTCTCTCACACAAGACTTTAAACACTACCACATATATATGTATAAAAACACTCATATGAAAGAGGGAGGGAGGGTATTTATATAAACCCTCCACCACCCTTTACCAAAGTTTGTATATTGCAAGCTGTGGCTATCAAAGCCATAGCTTGCATGTAAGTTGTCCACTGTGACAGCTGCATGTAAGTTGTTCTCAGCAACTTGCTCTCTTTTTAAAAAAAAAAAATACTTATGATGGTATCATTTATGTTTTTGTTTGGATGAAACTAGACAACACCTTCCTCATCCTCCCAAATTTCGTGTCTTCTTCTCTATTTTATATTCAAATCCCTAATCCCTCTTTCACCTGTTGTTATTTTGGTTTTTTTAACATTCCTCGACACTTCTTTTGATTTTTTTCTATATTTCACTATCATTCCTTGATGCTTGACTGCTTTTTTCCTAGGTTTGATGTGACTTCTCCTCTAACAAAACGTAGTGGAACTTCTGCTCTAAAAAAGGTATCCTCCACACCATTGCATTGTTTAATTTAGCTATTTTTACATGTTTACCATTTCTAGTTTAGTGATGATTAAATACCCATCAGTATCATATTTGGTTTGGATGAATATTCTATGCATTTGATTAATTGAGTACTTGTATAGAGGTAGTAACTATAGTCATGAGGAGGTGGCAACTTGTTTTTAGTTCATTTTAAAAAAATTTTTTATTGCATTTTATTATGAATTTGAATGACCTGGATTATAATTTAATGGATTAAGTAATTGGAATGATCTTGATTATAGTTTGTGCAAATTAAAGGAGGTGAAGTGGAAAAGAAGTTAGGATATTTCTTATAATCTTTTTTTGAAGTACAGTTAATATACATATATATAACTTAATTTTGTATTGCACGTCATTTATTTCTTGTAAGATCAAGATGTACTCTGATTTTAGCATGTTCTTAACTATGCCAAAAGGAACTACTTTATTTTATATTTTCTCAATTTCACTCTTAAAAATGCCATGATAGAAAAATGACTTGGTTGTAAGTTAGAATCTATATTATGATAATGCAACTCTTCTTCTTGATAATTTTTTTAAAGAAGCTAGTATAATTTAGGGAGGTTAGATCGAGCTCTATTAGCTAAAGAACTCCTAGGCTTTAAGCAATGCCTTTTTTGTGTTAAACTTAAGATCTTTGGGTTCTATATAGGCTAATGCATTGCACGACAAGGGACTATCCTCATATCATGATTCTCAGTTAATTAATTTACATGCTTAGAGCTTTTCATTTTCCAACTTAAATATGATGAACAATTTCAATGAGTTTTATCTTGTTCAATTATTAATTGCTAATATTTCAAAATTTTATTTTCAAATAATTACACCATGTACGATAAGTATTCATATCAAATTACTTAGGTCATCTATTAGTGTATAGATGTGAGACAACTTATTAAGTAGGGTAGCAATAATGGTTCTCAGAAAAATAATTTTTAAAAAGATTCCTATAATTGACATGTAGAGAAAGAAGTTTAAATGTAGATTTATGCATGTTCACTAATAATTTGATATATTGAGAAACAAGGTTGAGGAAACACTCTATGCATGTTTCGATGTTAAATAAAATGATAAAGCTTTGTGCATGTTCTTAAAAAGGTCAATTTTTGTTATGTTTGAAATAATTCTGTTGTTGATTGAGCATAATGATATGGAACTCTTGATATAATTTCGTAGGTGGAATTCTAAACATCTAACAACTCTAATCATAATAATGTTAATAAAATGGTTTATTTTATGGGTTAAATGCTTCATTAAGAACATTAAAGAGAGATGTTAATTCAGGAAGAAGATTTTTAGGATGTCCTAATTACCCTATTAGTAATCATAAATTTTTCCAATGTTGCGTTAAGCAATTTCTTGAGAGAGTTGTATATGTAATTTACAAATTAAGGAAAGATATAGTTGCACTAAATATATCAAACAAAGGAACATGATGAATAATTAAAAATTATGATGTAAGACATTTGAAATTTTGACTAGAGAGAAAAAATTGTTGAGGTGATATTATTCATATAATTGTATAGTTTATTTTAATTTTTGTTTCATTATTCAATTTTTATATGGTTCATAACTAATATGAATATACTTATGCTTTTTATTATTGAATGGAGATATAAAATTATGTGGTAAATTTTATTCAACATTGTTTTGCTATTAAAAGACAAGTATAGTTAAATGTAATATGTTAAAACTTATTATTTGGTAAAAAAAATACATTAGTTAGATAGCCAATACACCACTGGATCCAGAAACATCATTTATCCTTGTATATAAGATCTATCATACATAGATACTTCTCATGAATTTATCATATATATATATATATATATATATATATATAACCTCTAAGCAAATTAATAATGTTCATTTAGTTTAAGTAGCAAATATATGATTTGGTTACAAAATACACCAAATCATTTGTCATAGGTTGAAATACAATGATACACCATATCAATTGTTTAGTTCGTCAACTTGGTGGTTACTAATCCTAATTGTCGCTCTTCTTTACTTACAGTAGCTTATAATTGTCTTGAAGTGATGCTAGACTTACCTTTAAACCTAAGATCTCTTGGTTCAAATGAAAATTTAAAAGATTTTTGATTGAATTATCCATATTTCCTTTAAATAATATTTGCATAATTGACAACCTATGAACCAACCTTTTAATGAACATGCATATGAGTCTAATTTGAATACAACTCATATTAACGCTTTGTTGATTAGGATGACATTCCTCAGTACCTAACGTGTTACTTTAAATCTGGGTTTGTTCAATATAATTTAGATCAAATGAGTAGCATTGTAATTTGTAAGATATAAAAATATAAAAATCATTAAGTTACCATTTTGCACTTATTTTTATCAATTCTCTAATATAATGCCCTTTAGTTAAATTTGTTTCAACCTAGAAAATAATATGTATAACATTAACATTGATAATTGTGTGAAAATTAAAAAGATAAAAGATTATTAATCACTTACAATGATATGTAGTTCATTAGGTCTTGTTACATTATATTTTCTACCTTCGTATCTAAAAGCACCACATTTTCTATATTTTTGTGCTTGACCTTTTTACGAAACCTTGATTACATTTATTACTATTTTTAGTTTATTTTTATCTCTCCTTCTTGCCTTTTTTGTCCTTCCTAACATCACCCTCTTAACTAGTGGATGTATTTGCTCATAATCATTCATTGGACAAAAGATCACTCCCTTAATAGGCTGTAAGACTTGATCATAAACTCTTAAAAAGATGCTTTTTTTTAAATATAAATCATTCCCATATGCCTCTAATTTTTGGTTGGAGTGAATGATAGCCCTAATAGTATGATTATATAGGTAATAGTATAGGTCTTATGCTCTGCAGCTGCAACAATTATCCCTTTTTAGTCTCAAAATATGTTTTCTATCCACTTTATTAACCTCGTATACACTCCACATTCCATTAAATTTCCTCCTTTTTTTTAGCTACTTCACAATTACAGGTACAATATTTGATTTCCACGTATATACATATAACCTCTTTTTAGTATGTTTCTTTGTCACCATTTTCCTTATGGTTTCTAACATACTATTAACTAGTATGTCTCTTGCTGGTAGGATTTATTCGTTGAAGCTCTTGCTCATGTTATTATCAACAATTAGAAATTTTAACTTAAATGATTGGTATGACCTAGCCCAACTCTCTTATGGATATTTAAGTAATACAGAAACACTCTATATATAATTTTGTTTAATTTGTTTAGTTTCTTATTAAAGTCCTTGACATAAGTAGACCAAAAACTTACCAATAACTATCTCCTCAAGTCTTTACCACTCTATTGTCCACGTTAATTATGGTAAATATATCTAGGATATATTATGTGATATACATTTAGAAGCGACTTCTTAACAAATCTTATTAATCTTTGGTTCATAAGTTATACATCTATCACATAATGAAATAAAAAAACGTATATATAAAAAATAACATAATAAAAAAACACAAGTCTACAATTATATACCTTTTACTTGTAAAAAATTATTATGATTTCATCTCCGTGTTCCAACTCCAACTTAACTTATAGGAGTGAAATGAACCAACTCTACGAGTTAGGATTTTGAACTTCAACAACTGCTCATGCTATAAGATGCATGCCTCCAACTCTACTACTTCTAACCGAATTAATTAGTTGCCCTTGAAATTTAGTTTTCAAGCATCTTTCTTTCATTGCTACCAAAAAAAAAGTGAATAACCTCTTAAACTAGAACTATAAGGTTACTTGATTTTTTGATAATTGCAATTCCATTGTTGATTCTAGATTACTATGCTTTAACTCCTAGGTATAATGTAACACCCCACTCCCGCAAAACTCGAACCCGATATCGACAGTGATACCCGGATCCGTGCCCCGCGAGGGTGGCGTGTCACATCACTAACAAAACTCAGTA
>JANQBM010000004.1:5865540-5884116 GCA_025594535.1 Erythroxylum domingense | reverse complement strand
TTGTCATAATGATCATGCAAAGTTATCCCGAAAGGGTGTGTTAGGATGAAAATGTTGAGGTGTGCTGGAATTTGACACCTGGAATGCTTTTTCTAAACATGCTTCGTTATTTTGGATATATTTTGGTCACTAGAGTTAAAAATGAAATGATTCTTAATTTAAATTGAACTAGAGACATTTTTCTACAAAATGTAAGAGAAAGTGAATTTGAATTCTGTCCTTAATAGTCTTGAAATTGAGCTTGAAAGTAACTCTCAGCTTAGGCTGTAGCACTACCAGGGACAGAAATTGTTTCCTGTGGTTATTAAGTAAAAGGTATTGATATGGGCCGAATTAGGCTAAGTTTTCTTCACCAAAGTTGTAATTTATTCTCTTATCTTTAAATTGGGATAAGGCTTGTAATTTTTGGATATCTAATTTGAAAGATATGAGTTGTACAATTAGAGGGTATGATCATGTACTAGCCAAAAGTTCACATGTGCATAGTCTGTGGTATTTTGTGCATAACTCATTGAATATTGAATCCAATTGGATGATATTGGAGTCATAAGAAACTTAAGACACTGAAGAAAAACTTTACAGAAGAAAGGTTTACCTAATTTTGTTATTTTCCCTATCAAATTAATTATGTAAAGTTGACCCGAAATCATATGGGTAGAAAATCTGAAGTGGTCAATTAGGTTTTGATATTGATTTCACATTGTTTTATAATGTTCCAAATTATAAATACAAATGATATTAATGAGGGCTTGATATCTGAATGTTTCGATGATTAGAATCAATATGATACCCCGGAATTATCATTGAACATGCATTGTGCATACATTTTATACATTGATGTGCATAAAAGAACACTTGTACATTTGTGCAATTAACAATATGATATTTGTGAATGTGTTGTGTATGTTATAGAGGAGCACATCGGACGCCAGTCGGATATTGCCGGACCATCCAGATAATAGCTTATTGGAGCATACAGTGAGTCAACCTAGATGATTTCTTAGGGTTGATTTGATTTAAATTTAATTTGATTTGTTAAAATTCCAATATCATTGAACTGTTTGTGAGTTGTTTCTGGATTCCGGACCTGAGGTCCGAGGAGTTTAATAGTTGGGCCTGTATTGGGAGTGTTTTGATTTGAATTTAATTTGATTTGCTAAACTTCCAATATTATTGAACTGTTTGTGGGTTGTCTCTGGATTCCGTACCTGAGGTCCGAGGAGTTTAATAGTTGGGCATGTATTGGAAGTGTTCTGATTTGATATGAAATTTTGAATGACATTTGATTCTCAACAAAAGTTGAATGCCAGACTTAGGTCTGATGACTGTGCAGGTTGTAATATATGACATATTCAGTATTTGATGCACTTCATAAAATACATGCTCAGATAAAGGCGTTGTGACTTGAGTAGCCAGTTTGAAGCGCTTCCACGTAGAACTTTGCTCCGTGATATATGTTCTGCACGTAGAGCTATGCTCTGTGATTACATTCTGGCTAAGCCTTGTGGGCCAATATTTGTATAAGTATGTGATAGGCACTCAGTCACAACAATAAGAAAGAATTTGAGTCTCATGCATAACTGAAATTTATTGAATGATTGCAAAGCTGAATGAGTAATAAATTGATGTGATTTTTTTTGCTATGCTCAGTAATGTGAATTGTGTGATCTTATGATATCTCATATTGTGTGAACATCTAGAAAGTGTTTATGATCTGAATGAGTGTCTGTAAAATATGTATTATGTGTATGTGATCCGGTGAAATCATCAATGATGGTTCACTCATTGAGTTCGCAAAACTCATAAAAATTGCAATGTAGTTTTTCAGGTACGAGACAGGAGACCTAGTTCTTAGACAGGACTAAAGGATCCTTTTGGATTTTGTTATGGCTCAGAGGTCTATCAACTGGCTCCAAAACTATTGTGTTTTGTTTTTTTTGTTTTGTTAAAACCTGTATGAGTTTATGTAAGTAATTATCTAAAGGAAATAGTGTAAATTTTGTGGATTCATACAGTGAATGGTTTTAAAAATTTGCTGACTTTTAAATGATGTTAGTTGATGCCATGTGTAAGTTGGAATTGTTTTGCTCTAACATATCATTATCACAGATTATGTTCCTGAAAGTTTGGGTATGTACTCTATGGTAGTGCGTGCAACATCATCAAAAACACCAACTAGAAAAAAGGAAAACCTTTTAATTTTTCATCTTTTTTAGCATTTTGTACTCATCATTTACTTAAATAAAATTATCTTTTTAATTTAAGTTTTAAACCTAACACTTTTTAGAATTAGGCAATTATTAAGTGTTGTTGTAGGTCTATAACTGCTCATAAATAATTGTGGAATTTATGTATTGTCAAGTGCCTCTTTATACATGTGTTTTGTGGATTTAAGACCTAAAGGGTAATGTTATACATTTTTTTATGATATATTAACAAGTATGGTTGGTTAGGGCTTATAACTAGCACAAAAATAAAGCAAGTACCATTCATTAGCCAAGGTGAATTAGCTAGTGCCAAATTAAGGTAAGTACTAATTTGTTGGTCAGGGTGGATTAATTGGCACCGAAATAGGCTAGGTATCATTCCATTATTTGAGACGAATCAATCAGTGCCTATCTTAGATAGGTATATGATTATGTGTTAGTTAGCAACACTAATTTGTATTTGTTCTAATTTTATTGAAATGTTGTATTGGTATGATTTCTTTCCTTAATAGGTATGTTAGAGTGGTTGATAGTATCATTTAGGCATAATATTATAGTTTTTCATACATGTACTAAATTTTGGAGATGATTTTATTCTAATTTTTTATTTTTCCTATCTAAAAGCGTACTACTTAACTTGTGCATTTCATGTGAGGAGCCAATGGAAGAGGAGCTTATGAATATATGATGGGTTTACGTTAAATTAGATGGATCATATTGTTTATTAGATATGTAGTTTCTTTGTTTTTAATATTTTTTTAAAATTATTATAATGTGTATTACTTTGAATTTAAGTTAAAAGAATTGATTTTTACTTCATAGTTAAGAGGAAGATATTTTATTGAAAGTTTTAATATTTATGATTTTAGGAAAACTTAATAATAGATAGATAGCATCACCTTAGTTGTGAGCTTAGAAGTATAACTTTTACTATTAGATGACAGTCCTTCATAAACTTAGTATAGGTTTAGCACATGGCACATACCATATTATTGTTTTTATGAATAAAGTGAACATATGCTAAATTAAGCCAAATTTTGTAACTTTAAAAGATTTTATACTTAACCGTTGATAGAAATTTTCATAATATTATAATTTGTTTAGGCATTTTGTTCATATAAATTAAGAACTTGATGATTTTGAAAAGGAACAATTAAGTTTAAGTAAAGGTCATTGATAATGAATTAATTTATAAAAATATCATTAATTATTTAATTATAGTATGAGTTTTATAAGTTTTTTTTAAAGATTCCAGCCATTAGTATAAAATTATAATGTTGTATTTTTTTTACTTATAAATTAACTTTATGATCTTGTAAAAGTAACATACATTTTGAAATTCACCAATTAAATTGTGAGAAAACTTCCAAAATCTCAAATAAAAATCAAAGAATGTCATAAGATAGGAAAGAATTTTGAGGAACTTTTTAGAAAATAGTACATAATTATTTAAAGGCATTCTTTATCTTATATATATTTGTTTTATTAGTTGATGTATAAGATAAAATCTATGTACATTGCAAATGAAATTATGAGATTCATATTGTATTTATGTATTATCCCTAAATTATTCTTAGTCATTCTTTTATTAGGATGAACTTTAATAGAGTGTCAAATATTAGTACATTTTATATTTCTTCCTTATAAAAAAAGTAGTCGATATCATAATATAAAGTCTAGAGATACTTAAATAAACATATAGGTGCATGTCAGATAATAAGTTCAATGAATTGACACAATATGACAATTTCATTTGGAACAATACTTGTATATCTATTAAAATTATTATTTTGATGATTGAATAAGTGATCATTCAACTTGAAATCTCTATAGTGTCTCATATATAAAAGTTGCTATATTTGTTACTAATTATAACTTATGCTTGTTAAGGGTAGCTTAATCAATAGGTATTAAATATAACATAAACTATATGGAGAGATAGTTAAGGGATCAATATAAGATTTATCACCCAAAATGATTAGGAAGAATGTTATATTATTATCAATTAGTATTGATTCAGAAAAACTTAGGCAAAGTATAATAAAACTTTGAAAATAGTTTTGAAGTGTCATTAATATAATAATTTACTAATGTTAGAGAACTAATATGATCGGACTTAAACAAAGTACACATTAATTATATGATGTGTCTCTAATTGAAGCATTATGTGATGAAAATATTGAATTATACGAAAAAATCGTGCACAAAAAGGATAATCACAACTAATTTGACATTGTTATTATTTGAGTGATCATGTTGCGTTGGTAGACTTTGAGCAACGTTGATCTTGATTTATAGATATAAATTAGTTAATTAAAAATTAAAGATAAAATAAAATTATTCAATTTATTTAATCATAAATACAGTTTGAGGCTATAATTTATATCTATTGTTAACATATTTAGGAACATAATGGATCACATATAAAGAACGATTGATGAGAGAAAATTAATTTAGTCAAGTTAGATTTGATTGAAATGTTTGAGAAACTTTAAGAATAAATATAAGATATTTAATAAATAAGGACCAATATGAAATATTAGATCTTATATAAACCCAATTGATATTTAACTAAAATTATTTATAATTCTTGTTAAAGTGTAACTGAAATTAAAGTTATATTTTGATTAAATTAGTAAAAGGTTCAAATTCGATTATAAATAAACACATGTTCTAAAGGAGTTAATACTCCTAAATTTTCCCTTTCTACATTACTTAGGGTTCTTTCAATTTGTTAATGTAGATACTGAGGCTAAATATGTATGCGACTATGCGATGAACTAATTTTAAAAATGATTCATATAAAATTTCAAGAAGATGATCAAACTATTCAATAAAATATGAATTTATTATTATGTTCATGTATTAATTATGTTATAAAAATTTAAAATGATCACTATTTTAAAAATATCAGATAAATTTTTTATTTATTTGACTATATATAGAATCGGATTCTATGCTAATCTCCTATCGCTGTCCTCACCATCGGTTGTCACGATGTTCCTTATCCCGTAAGAGAAGATTGCCTCAATTGTCAATTTATGCTCAAACTTTTCGTCGAAGCAAATCTCCAGACAATCAAAATACACGCTGAAACAAAACAGGGCTTCAATGAAACGATCCATAAAAGTTGGTGAGATGTGATTGGCATCAACTTCGCATACCACCACTAAAGAAGGGATCAGATTTTTAAGAACCGTCGTTAAATTCTGTAGACCATCATGATCTCAGATCATTGCCCCGAGTTACTTGTCAGAAAAGACAACAACGGATTGGTCGGATGCAATTTCGAACGGGTCGTCGTTGATGTCGTTTAGACTTGAAGTACATACTACTTGCACGGAGGTTTAATGAATCTGCGACGCTTTACCGGTCTCTTCCAAGTAGTCCTTGTGACTCAAGTGACTTAAGGTGTTTAAGCAGATTACGCTAACGACTACATTGAGGCTTCAAATCACCTTTTTCGAAAATCCTTGTATCCTCTGTTCTCACTATCATCTAACTCATTGGCAGGGTCAACGGGGCACCTGCCCAGGGCCCACTATAAGAAGGGGTGCTAATCTCATATTTTAACTCCCACAATTGCAAATATCACTAATTCACTATCAATCCTTTAACTTGAGAGTAAAGTGAGAGTTAAATGTTAACTTGCCTGTAGGTAGTAATAACATTTAAATTTAAAGTAAAGTGAGAGTTAAATATTTACTTGCCTGCAGGTAGTAATAAATGACTTTAACGTTGGTGTAGTTGATGTTTCAAAGAGTTAAACATTAGTAGAAGGGCAAGTTACAAGATTGATTTAACGTTATAAGTTAACGTTGTGGACCTTGTGGTTAACATCTCATGCTTATAAATACTCTTGAAATATTTAAGTGTAATTTTACCTTCTAATTTTATTATTTTTATCAATATATGTATTTAAAGTACTCCAACTCAAAAATTAGCAACAAAATATTTTACAATTATGTCTTCTAAGTTCTGATTATAATTTAAAGGTAAAGTTTCTGATTTTTAATGTATTTTTAGCTTATTAAATATTTGAATATATTATAATTAATTTGTAATTTGTCATTAACGTGAACATTATATTAGCTTATTTCCTAAGTATGTTAATTTCTTGTATTTTAGAAATTAGTGTGTCCCTATCATTAAAATTGCTCTTTGTTTTTTATTTTTAATATTAGATATTAAATTTTGCTATTTATTTTTTTCCTCTATCACAAATATAACACCATTTATATATCTTTGTGATATATTGTGAAGCTATTGGAGTTTAGTTGTGCCCGCATACTTCTTTCAATTCCATACAGGTGCTTTTGTTCTTTTACTAATCTAACTGTGTTATAATTGGTTTATATTATGTTGCCTAAAAAGTATTTGTCTGGAAGTGAAAAAAGGAAAAAAAAGAAAACAAGTAGCACAGTTGATAGAATCCCAAAAAGGAGCAATTAATAAATTTATTAAAAGAGTAAGCAAGTAAGCCTTATATTGGACATTTATAACCTTAGAAATTGGGATAATCTTGATAATAAAACAAGGGATATTTTAGTTAAAAATGGGCCTGTAAGAGAGTTGAATCCTATGTTTCCTTTAGACAATACCTCTTATCATTTTTCATATTCTTATTATTTTTGGCGATTTTATTGTTAACAATTTTAGTAAGATAATATTATCTGATGTTACGATCATTTAATATTTGGTTGAATATATAGACTTATAAATTGAGTCATTTATGTTTCATACAAACATATAAACTTTAAGTTTATATTTTTATATATTGTCGATTTATTGGAGCCCTTTTTTTAATTTCGCCCAGGGCCTATAAAACGAAAGGAACGGCCCTGTTTAGCATCCAAGCCAAAAGAATTGTTTCATTACAAGTCCAACTCTTAGACGTTAGTTATCACCGAAAAATGGAATGAGAGAGTTTTTTCTTAGCTTTATTCGACTGGTTGGGAGAGCTTAAACTAGTAATATAACGCACGTTTCTTTTTAGCAAAAAAATGCTAAAAGATCTCCAGCCTTTCCCATGCAACAATTGGACATTAATGGGAGAGAGAGAAGAGAGTTTAAAAACCATGCACGTTTATTTTAGCATCACATGCCAAAAGACATGCATGTAAAATGAGCTGTATACGTTATCATTCATTTATTCCATCCATTCATTCTTTAATTAAAAGAATGCAAAGAGGGCTGCACAAAACATTAATGGAATTTTCCTAAACACACACCCCTCCATATACTTACATTCATTTATTTCATGAATATTAAAAGGAGTTGTACGTCCACATTCATGCTTATATCAATAAGCATAACTGAATGTTTTTGTACCCGCTTTCATTTCCTTAGAAAAATAAATGAGTTGTCCTTCCAAGTCCAACACTTGGACTTTGTCAATCATCAAAACATGTTCATGTAAGGTGTTTATAAAACCACCCATTAAAACCATTGATTGATGAGAAGAATGACTGAATTCTTTGTAGAATTCGGTTTTACTCATGTTTTTATTTTGTTTCAATTTAATTAATCTAATTAATCAAAACAAAATCCAGCCAATATTAAGTGTTCCTTTTGGGCTTATAATTAATAATTAATTATTGTAAGCCTAACATTTAATTATAGGCTTAAGACCTAATTTAATTAACTCTTAATTAAATTGTTCAGGTCTTATTGGCCCGAATCCAATTCGTCCATTTCTCTCCAAACTATCTCATTTTCTTTTCGATTACCTCTGTTTATTTTTCTTACTTTCCTTGATAACCTTCCCAGAAGCCAAGTGGGGAATCTAATTGGACTTAAATAATTCAATCTCCAATAAGCCCTGAATTAATTTAATCTCACTAGAATCAATTCTGACTTATTAACCAAATTTCGTTCCACTAAAGACAATTGGTTGAACTCTTGAATTACTTAAAATTATGAGAAATTGTGTTTCAAAAAATTTTAATTCAACGTCCAATCGCAAACTCTATTATGAACCATATTATAGCCATCCATACAATAAAGGGTAAAATTACCATTTTTCCCTTATGTTGATTTTTCCTTCTAGATCTCCCGTTTCAGTCTATATGGTGATTAACACACAAGATCTAATCTTGATGTTAAGACGTGATGGGTAACTAGTCCATCAAACTACTGGCGTCAGTTTAATCACCAATCTCCATAAAACATCTAGAAGTGATGATATCACTATAAAATCTTTATTTGAGTGAATGTTCCCTGATGCATGTTTCAATTAATAATTCTAACATGCGGACAATAGATTGATACCCTGTGAAAATCCATTCCGATCATATTAAGAATTGTAACGAAACACACATGATTTCACCACTCATCAAGATTGTGGTTGGTAATAAACAAATGCTAAGGGGTATGTTTTAAGATTAAAGTACCAGCCTACTTTATTCTTTAAAAAACATACGCAATTCCAGATTCATTTAATAGTGCCATTACCAATAGTCAACTACTATCATGATTTGAAACTCATCATTCTCTTGAAGTAAACCCCTTTACTTACACGGAGTAAATCGTAACATTACAAACTAAACCATAATCAAGCGACCAACTTGATTATTCAACTGTGAAGCAATTAATTTAAATTCTAATAATATACCTGTTTCTCATACATCTCCATGTATATGTATATTACTCACAAAAGGACTTTGGTACCTTATGACTAGTTATATTATGCTCAGACAAATAAAACTAAACTATTTTGTTTTATTAATAATAAATATTTTCATTACAATATTGTAACTGGAAGAAAATTAAGTTATATGCAAATACACTTGCTTTCGAGGGCACTATATTTATATAACCCTAACAAGGTGCTATTGAAGTGTTCTTGAATTTGGAAAAGTTGGGATTACATGTATGATGGGATTAAGTGAATGATGATGAATCAATTGAGTAGAGTTTTGTTAGATTTATGTAACCAAGACGGAAGCTATATTAATGTGAATTGAAGTAGCATTTGAGAGTATAAATTCTGGAAAATTTGAAGTATTAATGATGATCATAAATAGATTAAATTCGTGGAGAATTGAGGGAAATTGGATAGTGCACATCAGACCATGAACGTGGGAAGGTCCCCCACCATCATAGCCAAAGCTTTGAAATGACAATTTTGATTTTGTGAAGTTGTTGAACCAAATGAGGATAAGTAACTCTACATTAGTGTATTTGGACTTGATTCAGGCTTGAAATGAACCTAGATTGTTGCTTAATTAATTGGTTAAGGGTTTGATAAGTTTAGGTTGTTAATTGATGTCATCACTTAATGAATGGATTGTCTTGATATCAATATATTTAAATTTGGAAATTTTGAGTTGTTAAAATGGATTGTCTTGATATCAATATATTTAAATCTATAAATTTTGAGTTGTTAAAGAAATAAAGATGTTCTTATGAATGCAAATATGATCCAATGGATATGAGTAAGGTGTATTAGGTATGAATGAATGAGAATTGGGAAATTGTGTGAATGTATATTGCTAGAAAAGGATGATGAATGTATGATTAATTTAGAGTAATCAAACTTACTCAAGGTATAAACCTGAATGCAAAGTGGTAATGTAGCAGCTATAATAATTGAACTGCCAAGATTTGTAATTAAGAATACATACCTAGAAAGGTCAATTGAGCATGCGTTAAACATGACACATATATATATGCATGATTGTATATTTGTATAATTGAACAAATTAGTGATTGTGAACTATGTGTGTATTGCTTGACTATAGACGCACAAGACAACATCCAGACATTACCGAATCAACTAGGCAATAGCTATTCTAAAGCATATTGTAAGTTAACCTAGATGTGTAATTATATGTGCTTCTGTTGAATTGTACGTGTAATGTGGAATGTATGAACAATTGAATGATAAAGGTTGGACTTAAATCTGAGGAATTTGATATATGACATGAGCACATTAAATGAAAATTACTGAAAGCATAATATGTGAATTGATGCATATCATTACATATTGAAATGCATGATCAGATAAAGGAGTTGTGACTAGAGTAGCCAATGTGTGAAAAAGAGCTTTAAGCTCAGGATTGTGCATAGAGAGGCACAAACACAGATAACAATAAGCCTGATATCTATAACAGATACAGGATAGTAAATTGAGTTGATAGATGCTCGGTCACAATAAAACAAAATATGAACGGAGTCACATGTGCATTTGCATATACAACTTTACATGTATTATATGAATGACTAAGATGACTTATAGGATTGTTTTGTAAATAGTGATATGAAATAATTGAATACATGTTGTACTTATTAACATATGATATAATGTGATGTGATATTCAATTATGGATAATGTGTTATACTTGGTGAATTTGGTTATATACTTGTCTTTATGTTCTGACTTGAGTGAGCACATCGATGATGATTCACTCACTGATTTCGCAAACTCATTAAAATTGCAATGTTAATTTTCAAGTTCATAGGAGATCTAGCTTCTAAAGCAATCTAATAGAATTCTAGTACAGTTATTTTGGGGACAAGAATAGCTCAAAGGTCTGGTCAGCTAATACCTGCAAAGTCTAGATAGATGTCTTTTGTATTAGCATTCCATGTTATGACACATATTATCTCTAGTGTTTAATTTTTATACTGTATGATGTACTAGGATTAAGTTCAAAACTATTGTGTATGGTCTACTTGATTTTGGAATGTTAATGACATATATGACTTATTATGATTGTAAAGGAAATAAGTATTTAGAATGCGTAAGTTATATTGATGCCTCAAACTATATTAATGTAATTGTTCTAAAATACTATTTCTGTAGAATTTATTCTCAACTATCTGTGGATATGATCAGGCATATGCACTATGAGAGTAGTATGTTACAAGTTTTGGTATCAGAACATGGTTTGGCATCATTAGGAACATATATAAACATTAAAATATGACAACTAATGAGAGACTCGTAAAAGGATTACAATTATTATTTGTTATAGGTCATCTGTTATAGAATCAACTGATCTTGAGTCTATAGGAGCCAATAAGGAGTCTCCAATACCCCAGTCTGACCAAATGCCTCAAAGAATTCCTAATAGGAGAGAAATAAGGTATGATAAACTTAGGAAGCAGGGGCCTGTAGGCTTCTAAGGTAGTACAGACCCTGTTGAGGTAGAAGGTTGGTTGCAAAGAATGAAAAGGTTGTTTGATTAAACGGATTGTGAGTCCGATGAAAGGTTTGACCATGTAGTCTTGTTACTTCAAGGTCTGGCTCATTAGTGGTGGAACATTATCCCAGGTAGTTCCGCCTGACCTTGTAAAATGATGTGGGAATACTTCCTGAAGTGCTTTAAGGTGAATTATATGCCAAAATAAGGACCCTTGTTGGTAGTTACCAGAAATTCATTAGTTTTTATTTCACTGAATGGGTGGATTTCTAAAACCCTAATGCATTGATGATGTATACGAGTTTCCAAAATTAATGTAACTTAATAGATTATTAACAATTTCAAAACAAGCTTAATCTCAGGTAATTGAATTGTAGAGACTTAAGAGGCTTATGAGTTTAACTATGGATTTAGGTTTTTAAAACTCAAAGATGAATATGAATTTCAAACAAAAACCTATTTTACTCGTAGTGTTTTGGTTTACAATAATTTGCAATTTTAATTTTAAATTTTAATATTAGTAGCAATTAAACATTATTAATCAAATTGTTAAATTAAAGTTAACTATGATACCATTATGAGGAAATCAATGCGGGATTCAATCTTGTAGAAAAAATGTAAAACTTTTTTGTTTTATTTTTTAAAAGTCAAGATTGTTTTAAATTCTATAATATAATTGAGATTACTTTAAATCCTATAACATAATGATACATGAACACAATAAAATATAAATGTAAATTGTACCTTATTGTATATCTTGATCCATTTTCTTATAGTTTGACTTGAGATCTCAAAATATCTCGTATAAGTATTACATATAACAAACTATACAAGTATTCACATGACAACATAAATATTTCCAAATGATAGCTTTCATTTTATTAACCTATTCTCTAAAAGACATTATAAATTTTAGAACTCTTTTTTTATACAACTCGTTAGCAACCTTACCCATAAGGTTACAATATGTATATTTCTTACTATAATTCCTCATGTTTTCTTTACCAGTACATGATAACTTGAATCTCTTTGCCATATGTCTACTTAGTATTGCAACTGTAAATTTTCAAATTCTCCATAGTTAAACATTTTTCTATAATTATGGCACATGAAATGTTAGATGTATGCTTCTTCAATTATAGTATATGAAATGTTAGATGCACCATATAGAAGAAGACAAATCTAACTTATAGGTCACTTTACCAATTCTCTAAAACACCTTATATAAACTATAAAATAATGGTAGCTTATTTATCCCTCTTCATATTATTTTGCTTACAAGGTTTCAATTTTAGGAAAATAATATCTCTGATAGAAAACTCTCTATAAATACGCCTCCCATTTACTAACCGTTTCATTTTAGTTTAAGTCCTCGTATATGAAATTTGACTAGTTACAAAGGTACTTCCTTTTCCCGTAATACTTAATCCACTTTTAATTATTACAATCATTAACAAAGTATACACTATATAATTATAGTCAGTAGTTCTATAAAGTCTCAACTGGAGTATTTTGAATAGGAGTAAAAGATGGTATTAAACCACTATTCAACTAAATGCAACCATTTATTCCAATTGGAAGGGCATTTTCCTATCATATACCTAATATAGGTATTTATTGTCATATTATGACTATCTATTTGTAGATGTTATGTAGTGGAAGGCTAGATGTTGAATCCTTATATTTGTAAAAATAATTTTCATAATAAAATTGCAAATACTATATCTCTATCACCTGTAATTGTCTTGATTATATAGACTACAAATGCTAATGCCACATATTGTGTACTATATGGATGTTGCACCCTAATAAAATATGAATATTTGTTTAATTAGTTTATTATAACCAATATGAATGATTTATGATATAACTTTGACAATTCATATATTAAATCAAATATCATATTTATCCAATAATATTGCAAAATTGATAGTGAATGTAATAAGACAAAATATATTGACTCATATTTGATTTACTAGCAAGTGATAAACCCTCTCATACATATATATACATCTTTATATAATATTTTTCAATTAAATAAATGGTTGAAACTTTTTATAAGTTCTAAACACACTAAAGTGACCTCTCAGTTGAATCATGAAAATATGATAAACTTTCTATCTTTAATACTAAATCATTTTTCACTACCAAACTTCCTTTCCATTTTTGGAGGCTTAAGACTTCGAATAAATTGTATAATTTTTCCTTCTCTAATTCTTTTTTAAAAATTATGTATAATATTATCACCCCTCCATATACTCTTCATCTTTTGAAATAAGGATGTTTATAATCCAAATCTTATTTAATTTCCTTCATTATATTTTTTTCACACAAATTATATAATCATGTCCATTAAAAAGGTGAAAAATATTTTATTTTAGTAAGAATTTAAATCCTCGATAATATGTTCTAATTATGAAATTCTTTCTCATAAGGTAATGACTTCACTATTTAAAATTGCCATAAGTGGATAACTGCATACCTAGAAGACAAAGACTTGCTTACAAAGATTATTGGAAGATGTTTTTGCATTAAGATTGCTCACAAACCTTCACCATTAGCATCTGCTTCTAGTACAAAAGTCTGGAAAGTCTAAAGCTGATAAAACAAAAGTTATAAGAACTTAATTGAAATGTTTTATCAACTTCCTTAATTCACCTTTAAAATCTTTACTTAATAGGATTTTTTAAGGAATTAGTCAATTTCCCATACCCTTTGATAAACCTTTTATAATAATAAGCTAATCTTAAACATCCTCTTAATTGCTTTAAGGGTGAAGGTATTGACTAATTAATTGCTTCAATCCTTTTAGTTTCAGTGTATTCCTTTAATGATTATAATATTCCCTAAGTAGTTAACTCAGCCAGGCCTAATAATACACTTCATCCTTTTTACAAGAACAGGGTGTTCTTTCTCAAAACTTGCAAGATATTCTTTAAATGCTTCAAATGTTGCTCAATAGAATTATTATATAGTATTATATATCAAAAACCACTAGTGCAAACTTCCCCAAATAATGTTGAAATATATTCATTAGCCTTTGAAAAATTCCTGGAGCATTTTGTAGACCAAAAGATCATAAATAAGTATTCATAATGTTCTTAGTGCATTCTGTATATCGTCTTTGGAATATCTTTTTCACTCATCCATATCTAGTTATAACTTGATCTAAGCAAAGATGGCAAAATATCTTATACCATAAAGCTCATCCAACCATATCTATCAAGGGAATTAAAAAGTTATCTTTATTCGTTTATTTATTAAACATTTTATAACCCACATATAATGTCTACATACTTTTTCTTCTTTGACCAAAACTACTAGTGAAGAGAATGGGCTAACACTTCTTTTTTGTGATTCACTAACTCAACATGTCTTATATATTTTATTTAATAGCATCATTTTACACTCTATTATACATATAAGGCTTTATATTTACTATTTAATCTCCTTATTTAAGCAACACATGGTGATTATGTGATTTGTACGATTAAATTTAAGTTGATTCCTTGAAAAAATCATTAATTATCACATTTAAAGTTCCTATTGATATACTTTTTAAAGAGAGAAAATAATGTTAAGGGTTAGGTGTAACATCTTAATACCCCCTAGGATGATATACAGATGTTACAAAAAACAAAGCTAAAATAAACTAAGACATTGCAACAATCCCCAGAAAATAAGGCAAACATACATCATATTTCATATGTCATTGGGTTATAAACAGCACACAATATACACATTGTATTTGTAAAATCCATGCCTTAAAATCAAACTCATCCTGTTTTATGGTTATTACAGGTCATTTACACAAACTACAAAAAATGTCTCATAATATTGAATACAACTAAAAGCTTAAACACAAAATCTCCTAAAACATAATACGTCCTTCTTTGGCCACTACGGTTGTCCCAGCTTTAACCCTTTTTATCAAGACCTACATGGAGGAAAAAACCATCAACCTAAGCATATAGCTTAATGGGAAATTAAATAAAGCAAGATTGAAGATGACTACTACTTCCTACAGTCGTCTAACATTTACCTTAAATGATTCATGACATATTACATAGCAATCTTTGATTATTCAAATCAGAGAGTAATCTAACTATCAATTTCATCAAAAAAAATATCAAAATATATACAGAATTGCCTTCTAATCTTTTCAAAAGTGGGTAAAGTGAACATAAAAGAAGATACCTATAATTGGTATCTATAGAAATAGAAGAGACTTAAGTCTCTAAAATAGAGGACACCATAGTGTCTAAGAACAGAAGCAGCTGCAGACCCTTTTAGGCGTGCCTATTTACCCACAACTAGGACTTTGTAGGTTAAAGCAAATCATATCAAATTTTAGAGCCACATGTAAGAGAAATAATGTATAACATATGAAGTTATTCCCTTATGCTCAAATTGGAAGTGTTCATTCGCGCCTGATCAAACTTAATATACCTTATGAACATAAGTCTTTACAATAATGCAACAATGAAAGCATTTAATAATTACACATTATAAACATGAGTCTCATTTTAACTTAATAACTGGGTTTGTTAAATTGAGTAAATATTCAAAAGAGTTTTGGAGGAGATTCAGTAGCATTTGGGTAAGGAAGAATTCATGTTTGGACTAAAAATGGGGGTGATGCACGACTATACTCAATTTCTAGCTTTTCTCAGGACAGGTTTCTGGGTCAATTTGGTATGGTCATTCTGATATATGAAATGAGTTTTTTAGGCAATATATTCTTCTAAAAAATGTTCCTATATGTCTTAAGTTTCTAATAACATAAATTTAATGCAATTTGGTTCATTATTCTGAGAGTTATAGCCAAAATACTACAGACTATTCTCAAATAGGGACAGTAACTAGAACTCAACTTTAATCCAAATTTCAAAACCCTTAGAGATATAAATAAAATTATATTACTTCACAAAAATTGTATAAATATGTATTTAGTTTAATATAAAATTAAAATCATCTCATTTGGATATCTAAAGGTCAAGATATGGCTAAAATACCGATGCCTATTCAGTGGAACCACTCCATCTAACGAGGTACACACTCCAATTAACTCACTTCAGTCATATTATACGAAAGTAATGCCAAAGACACATGAAAATGAACCAGAAACATCCTATTTTCATCTAGGATACTTATTTTAACAAAACCCCTCATGTTATACTCAGAAAACCCAGCTAGATATCAAAGTTTGCATACCTTTGAAAGGAGTGTTTCAAAACCCTTATTCTTTACTCCAATTGCTTGCCTTCTTTGGTCTTCTTCTCTTCTACACACAACATGCCCATTCACTACTCATTTAAAACAATCAAAAATGTATAACAAAACCCTATTTGAAGAGAAGATGAGAAAAAAGCTAAATTTTACACCAAAACATGCAATTAACATACCTTAACTTCAAAAGCATAAAGGGATTTAACAAGATGGTGGATGGAGAGAGAGAAGCTCAATCTTCTGCAGGTTTTTATGTTTTTCATCTGCATGTTTTTAGACAAAGGTATAGATGGGTGACATGCCATTTGCCACATGGCTTAGTGTATAGTGTGGGACATATGACAAATGGTTCCATCCTATTGGTTTATATTTTTCACCTTTCGTTAATAACAAAAATGACCACACCTTTGTCTTATTCTATGAAATTGCATTCCATCTGAATACATTTAGCAATTTAGTCCATGATTAATGTATCTTTATGCATGTATAACACAATTAACACAAATTACTAAAATACCCCTACAATTTCATTAATACTGATTATGTCTCAAACTAAAAACTCACTTTCCTAATCGTTAACAACCATTACATATACTTTGATGGACAAGAAACATTCCTACTAGGGCATAGATTGAGGCCTCACATTAGGAAATCATTGAAGTTATTCTTGTTAATAAAGAGATAATCAATATATCCATATTTATTCTTCCACATTCTCTACAATCTATACCTTCTAATTTCCTTTATTTTGTATAAAAAATCCATAATGCCTTTTAATGTTTAATGAAGTAACCATGAAGTAAATCACACGTTAGTATAGAAAATGTGTATAATATATGATATACACAAGAAGGGGGGTTGAATTGTGTTTCCCTTTTCTTGAATACAAATTTAATTTTTCTTGATAAGAACTTCTCTAACTTATTAAAAGACTATCACAAAAGTTGTTATGAGATAAATCGCAAGTAACTTCTATATAGTTGTTTAAGAACAAAATATACTAAGTTTAAGAGAGATAGAGGATAGACACTGCGATTTTATACTGGTTCACCCCAAACCATGAGCTACGTCCAGTCCTCAGAATTCCTCTGAGTATTCACTATACTTTAATAAATTACAAGTATTCTTTCTTTCTTCTCGAGCCTTTTCAAGTCTCGTACACCAAGTATTCTTTTACAGCTATCTTATTCTCTCCAAGCTCTTAGCCTTTTCTTTCTCTCACTAGAAAGATATCTAGAGCTATTGTTATAGTAGTTTAGCTCTACAGTATTGCACTACATAATTTTTAAGTATACACTTGAACGCTCAAAGGATGTAGAATCAAGGATTTCACCAAAAGTGGTTTAGTCTTCGACTACGACCAATATTTATAGTTTAAGTCTCCAACCGCTTCTTTGAATCTTGATAACCGCTTCTTGATTCTTGATAACTGCTTCTTGATTCTTGATAATCACTTCTTGATTCTTCAAAACCGCTATTTAGTTGAGTTCTGTAACTAACTCCAACTTACTAACTGCTCGACGTACTAGCATATCTTCTGCATTGTATCATCTGTGTTTTCTTCTGTGTCTCTATTTCTTCTGTGTTTTGTTTCTTATGTGTTTCAACTTCTTCTGTGTTTTGTTTCTTCTGTATTTCGACTTCTTCTGTCTTCTACTTCTTCTGTCTTTTGTTTCTTTTGTGTTTTGTTTCTTCTGTGTTTTGACTTCTTCTGTCTTCTACTTCTTCTGTCTTTTATTTCTTCTATGTTTTGACTTCTTCTGTGTTTTATTTCTTCTGTCTTCGAATTCTTCTGTCTTTTGTTTCTTCAGTGTCTGACTTCTTCTATGCACTTAACACACTCATCAAACTAGTTAATTTATTTCTAACATTATTATTATTTGATTGTCATCAAAATTAATTATCATAAAGTCCTCCTGACTTAACAATCTCCCCCTTTTGATGATAACAAATAATCATAATATAGAAAAATAAAAGTGAATGAACTATTTTTA
>JANQBM010000004.1:5825809-5846024 GCA_025594535.1 Erythroxylum domingense | reverse complement strand
ACTTTATGCATGAGCAAGAAAATGCATTTCCTTAATTTCTCTTTGAGCTCATATGTACTGAAATTTCGGGTCCTAACCCTTAATATGAGAACAGGATGTTATAACATTGATAGTGTCTTGGCCAATTCCAATATCTCCACCTATATTTGAAAGAATGTACATATGCTTAGAAGCTATTAAACATGGGTTTAGGCATAGATGCAGACATTTTCTTAGCCTAGATGGATGTTGGCTGAAAACTAAAACTAAGGGTGAATTTCTATGTGCTGGAGGAAGAGATGGAAACAATCAAATGTTTCCTGTTGCTTGGGTTATGGTTAAAGTTCAGTCGACAGTCACAAGGAAGTGGTTCATTGAAAGGCTAAAAGAAGATTTACCTTACTTGGGCTCCGAAATTGGTTGGACTATAATGACTGACTAAAAAAAGGTAAAAGTTTCACATCAATCTTGTTTGAAATATGTAACTGTTATGAAATATGTAGAGTTGTGACCACATGCCAATTCAAATGGTTATGTTTTCCCTTTCAGGGACTTGAAAGAGCTATTGTCGATTTGTGTCCAGATTTTGTGAACAAGTTTTGTACTAGACATGTTTATGTCAATTGACATGGAAGAGGATGGAAAAGGGAAGAGATGGAGTACTTTTGGAAAATTGCAAAATCCTTCACAGGAAGGGAATATGAAGAAAATTTGGATAAGCTCAGAGCCAAGAAGCAAAGGGCAACATAAGATATTTAGAGTTATGCACCACTTCAGTAATGGTGTCAGCTTTCCAGAGGGAAGATTCTAATGATTGAGTTGGTTAACAATAAGTTATGTAAGGCCTTCAATAAAACTCTAGTTGATGCAAGGAAAATGTCAATTTTAGGGTTATTTGAGCATATTAGAAGAGAAATAATGAAAAGAATTGTGAGAAAAGGAAAGAGGCTGCCAAGTGGAAGGATAATTTAGGGTTAAAAATATGGGAAGCAATTGAGAAGAGTATCATAATTGCTCAACATTGTTCAATGCATCATAATGGAGAAGGAGGGTATGAGATTGATCATAGAAAGAACAGCTATGTGGTGAGGCTTCAGAACAAAATATGTTCTTATAAGAGATCTACCCTCTCTGGCATTCCTTGTACGCATGCAATATGTGCTATTAGAGACAGTAGGGTTAATATTGAAGAGTACACTTCTAGTTGGTTATGGAAAACTAAATATGTCAAAGCATATAGGAAGGCAATTCAACGGATGCCTAGTATGAAGGACTGACCCATTAGCAATAAAGGAACTATTAGGCCACCAGAATTCAAACAAGGGCCTAGTAGGCCCAAAACAGCTAGGAAAAAAAGGCATTGATGAGCCTCAAAAGAATACAAAAGTAAACAAAAAGTAAAATTTTGACTACGTGTCTAAGAGAGGTATGATCATTACATGTAGTCACTACCATACAGAAGGACACAACAAAAGAGTTTGTCTTTGGAAAGGTCGAGAGGTAATTTCTAATTTATCTTTTAATGGTACAACTAAGATTCTTTTTTATAGTAGTGGTAATCTTCCAGATGTTTTTGTTCTGTTATCAATGTCAGGTTCTAGCTCAGCTTCAAAATCCGAACCTAGACCAGTCAATTGATTTCCATATGGAGAAAAACACAACAAACTCACAGTCAACCCCCAAAAACATATCCACAGTTGAAACCAACACTGACAACCCAATTAGTGCCTCTAAATCTGCATCCAACATTAAAAGAGGAAAGAAAGGTAAAAAAAGAGCAAAAGCCTCTGCTTCTGCCTCTACCTCTACCTCTGCCTTTGCTACTATGTCTGTATCTGTTAGTGCCACAACTGTTTCAGGTACTATCAACACCTCAAGTACAGCTCATATATGTGGAAGTGTAAACACAACAGTCTCAGTTGTTCTCCCAACACCTGGAGGTGCTTCAAAAACAACAAATATATGTACATTTTCAAAGGCCACCACCAAGAACCAAACCAAAGGGAGAAGACGACTTGGTATGGTGTTGCTGATGATGGAAGCAGAATGAGGATGTTGACAGTTGGCAGATATAGTCCAAATTCTCAAGCAAAAATTCCAGGAAAAAGACTTGTCATATACTCTTCTCTTCAACAAGAAGCAAATAGGAAGATTAAGAAACCAATGAAAGGGATAGGGGTATACACAAATGAAACCATATGGTTGCAGATACTAAATGTAAGTGTTAAATATTTACATTTTTACTAAACATTAATTAATTCATACAGCTTAACAAACATTTACATTTTATCTGCAGCCTGGAAGGAGAGGTTAGAGACTACTAATCCTTAGGCAGAAATCAATAAAGAGGAAGGAAGTTGTTACTGCGTATGTGAATCCAAGCCGACACAGTCAAACTACATCTTCAAAGGGAAAGGACAAAATGTAAACTTAACATGTAATTGTTAGTGAACTGAACAATTTAATGATATTCGTGAATTGAACAATAATAGATTGTAAGGATCTTGATGGGATTAATGTTATTAAACAATGAATGCAATGACTACCAATTGCATTTTGAATTGCATTTCTTCTACATTTTTTCCTTTTTGTTGAAATTCATGAATGAGTTGCCAAGGGTGATGGAAGGTTGATGGAAGCCTAGTAGGAATTGTTAAATTCTTTGCAATGTTTTGTATTTGTCAGGGAAAGTTTAAAGTCTATGGTTGGAAAGAGATGATCAACTTTTTGTAGTAAAGTGTTGGTTTCCTTTATATTCCAATTAGTGTGAATTGCATTTCTTTTAGGTTTTTTCATTTTCATTGAAGTTCATGAATGGTAGAGCATGTATCTTGTTAATACAAAGAATTGAAATTATAGTCTATTAAATATATTTATCTTCTCATCAATAATTTGATGACTTATAAAACAACTTAACAGCTGTGTTAATCATTGGATTGGAGGTAAAATACAGATAAATTTTTTTAGAGTAGTCAATTCTACCTCTTTTAACTCCTTTTGACTACTAACCAATGCTCCATCTCCATTGAATAAAGATCCTATTTTGTCACTAATCTTCCTTACCAAATGTTGAAACATCAAACATCCTTAGGCTAGTCCATCAAACATGTTTAGGCTAGTATATAAAACATCAAACTTGTTTAGGCTAGAACACCAATTAGTAATACAGCAGATGTTAAAACATCTAACACTTTGCAACTTCCAAAATTAGGTTAAATGAAGAACATTCACACATTGTTTTGGTACATCAAACCATTTCTAGATAAGGCTTTAAAGGTAAAACTATTGCCTTTTTTGCCTTCATTATTTAGACTAACAAACATAAGCAAAACTACTAAACATAAGCTTAAACAAGCAAACTATTTCCAACAGTTTGCTGAATGTGTTTCATAACTAGTCCTCGTGGCAATTAACTCATTCTTCAACTTCAAATTTTCTATAATCCTTTCAGCTTGCAAAACATGTACTGCATTCTCTCTTATCTTTGTCACTTCAGCCTTCAATAGATTATTTTGAGATGATATAACATCTTCTCTCTATTTTTCAACTCTAAAATAAGTTATCTTGCTCTTGGACAAAATCTTTGATTATATCATTCATGAAACCCACAAACATTTTTACTCCACCATCAAAGAAAAAGAAAGAATTCGTTAATGAAATATATGAACATATTTAGCTTAAACAACATAAAAATGTACCAAAATTATCGAAAAGAGTCGACAACCATAAAACCTTCTACCTAGATTTTCATTAGTTCATAAAGTCCATCTAGGTGCTTTCAAGTTACAGTAACAATATTTAGCCTCTCCATCATAGTCCCATTCAACTGAGTAAGTTGAAGAAATCAGCTTGTATGACCTTATATCAAACTTAAAATGCGTCCCTCTATAGTCAAAGTTGAAAATTTCAAAAATTCCAACCCAACACAAAATCACAACCAAGAAAACAACAAACTGAATCCTCTAATCAACCTCATTACCTTGAAGAACTACTACTTGAGCTCATTCTCAAGTATTACAACACAATGCTGTAATGTAGATTGTGCACCCACTGATAGATAAATGATGTCTATAGAACTGAATTTGTTTGCTCTTTTCCTAATAATCCGCATCTCTTCCATGAATGTCATACTTTATCTTTAACCCAGCGGACAGAGAAAAACAAAAACATGGATAACCACTAACGAAGCTAAATCAAGTGACATAAATCATATCCTATGTACAATGTCAAGTATATGGGGAAAAGACAACTTGATCATATCTTATATACAAATGTATAATAGAATTGTATATGAAAAATAATTATCGTCTACACGATATTCAACCCAATGATCAAACCCATTTAAAGAAGATAAAAAAATTTACATAAATGTAACATTGTTAAGGAAAAGGAATAAAGTGAATATTAAAACATCATAAATTTATATACAAAAATTAGAAGAGAGCATGACTTATTACCTACTTCAGTCTTCTATCACAGCACATGTATGTTTCAAATCTCCAAAAACCTTATCATCCATTCACCTCTAATGCCAAAAGCGAGATCTCACATTCATACTACCAAGAAGGCACAAACGAGATTGGAGTGAAGGAGTATGCATTAAGTGATAATGCATCCAGGGATTAGAGTGAAGGCACAACTGAGAGAAGAAAAAGAGGGTGAAACACATGTTTATAAAAATCGTTGATTTAGGATTGAAGAATATTTTTGCATTATTCAAATTTTAAACGAAATTAATAATTTTTTCTTAAATTCCACCTAGCCTGGATAATAAATTAGGTCTATTAACATGACATGTAAACACTAATTGACCTGCATGTAACGGCGTGTGTAAACACATCCTAATTTTCGTCCAAAAAAGTCTTTAATTGAGCAAACTAGTGAAATATTAGCCCTTCATTGAGCAGGTTTCAAATTTAAGTCCCAAACTGAACAAACTCAAAAAGATTATGCCCCAATTTAGGCTTTTAGCCTGATATTAATTGCAACTTCCCCTTTTACGCATAAATCTTCCAAGTTATCACTGTTAGGAAATAATTTCTGTATGGTGTTTAAGCCTCCAACTGTGGATAACACCTTCACCAACGCCAACTTCATACAGGGAAAAGAGGGATAGCACGTTACCACCTAATTATGGTATGCTAAATCACTCTTGTCCATCCTCTTTAGCTGGTCAGATGAATGCTTAAGCTGGAAATATGAATTCCCTTATAAATTGCGTGAATGTTTGAACAGATTGCATAGTTAAATGAAGAGAAAATAACATGGTAAATGGAGAGGAAAACAATATGTATATCCATATCTTATCTATGTTGTTCACTGGTTATTAATTGGAAGCATGTAGATGTTATATATATGGCTTAATGGCAATTTAATGGCAACATGTATGTTTTATATAGTTCAATGGTTTAATGTAAGGAAAATAAAATGTATATACTATGTAAGTTATTTAAATGGAAACAAGATAGCATATATAAATCATGGACATTTTTCAATGGTTGTTTAATGGTTGAATGAAAATAAGATAGAATTTTAATCTTACTAAATGCTAAGATTTTGGCTAAGTCCTTTGTCATAAAATTTGTAAAAACAAGGTGGTAAGTTATGGATGTACTTGGCAGGTTTTAGGGACCCTTCAGGGGTCTCACTCATAGCTGAGTAAGACAATAAAGTTTTCTCATCACCATAGACTCAAGACTAATAAAGGAAAAGCACCGAACACGTGAGAGTAGTTAACAATAAATTACAAACAGTAGTGTGTATTTAAATTGATTTGTTACGATGGTTTTTACCTTACTATGAAAAGTATGTTTATGAATAATTCCATTAATGCTACTACTTGAATTTAAAAGTTAATCTTGATGAGGTTTACTTATGCTTTGATTTAGCATTGAATTGAGTTTTGGATGCACTTGGAAACTAATGAGATGTACAGATGCTTTGAATTGGCATTGAATTGAAATTTGCATATGCTTTATATTGGCATAAAAATGAATTTTAAATATGTTTTGAATTGGTATTGAAATGAGGCACGCTCATGTATTAATTGTGGTTTAACCTATGGTACGTCGTTAGGTCTTTACACATACGATTATATCGATTAGAGTATGTCCTAACGTGCATGACGATGTTTGTGGGGGCATCTGTCACTAACATGGGTGGTGTTGTGTTTGCCAGTATGTCCTATGAGTTGCCCTCTGTACGTTTGGAGTATATATTATGCTAGCACTGTTACGAGTAAGCGATATAAAACTAGCTCTATAACTACTGATTTATATATAGTGCTAGCATCGATATAGGTAAGCAATACAGAACTAGCTTCATAACAATCGGTATATAGAGGTTAACCAGGCACGGGTAAGCAACACAGAACCAACTCTATGGCCTTACACCTAAGGGTACCATATGGCAAAGAAAATTAGTGATAGGCTATGTTTTAAAAAGAAAGTTCATGAAAGTATTAATTATCGTCGTTGTATACTTTACAAGAAAAAGTGGAACTTGATCTCAGAAAAATATATATGTTTTGTTTTACATATGCATTGATCTTATGAAAAGAAAAAATGTGTTTTGTAAGAACATTAGTTATTACTTGAAAAGAAAAGAAATTGTTTTCTTTTATGGAGTTTAATATTTGTATAAATGTTTTTATTACAAACCAATAATACTCACTGAGCTCGTTTAGCTCACCCTTTATTTTCTGTTTTTAAATAAAACCTCCTAGGTACACACTCAGGGGCTTTAATAGCTGGGACTCTACCTCACGAGTGGTCAACTTCGTCAAATATTGTTGTGTAGGCATTTGTATTTTTCCTTTTACGTATTTTTGAGAACTATTGCATATCTTTGAACATGTTTTAGAAAGTACATTTGTATAAAGAATGGATAAGTATAAAAAGTTTTTTTTAAATGGAATGCAAGATTTTGTTTTAGCTTTTCAAAGTTTATTGAAGTAACTATTCAAGACTACATGTGAGTGGATTTGAAGTCCACAATTTGGAGTTGAGAAATTGATGTGATAATAGAAGTGTTTTAAACTTTTAAAAGGACTTTGAAAATTTTGGGTTGTCAAAATCCAGACATTATGATGCCGAAATTTTTAATAAACTGAAAAATAGAACTCCACTATTTATATTTCTTATTGTGAATTGAAGCTTTTTCTTAACAAGGGCAATAGAATTAGCTTCACAGGAACTTTCTAGCTGACTCGGATATCGACCGGAGAGCCACCATGGAGTGTCGAGTAGGTCGCCTAGTCATTACAAGATAGGGGCCTATCACATTGGGTTTGACTTGGATAAAGAAAAATCTTCTAAACAATATGGATGTGTCTACGGTTGTGAATATGAAGAATTCTATAATGAGAAGACTATTTGCATGATATGAATATCTTATTCTTGGGTGTTTACGATAGTGTACTGTTATTGTTCCTTCTTGTCAATTGCCAAAAAATTGTATGGTGGGCTAACTTCCAATTGAGTTCTTGATGCTACCTGCGTCTTTATTCTTGAAAGGGGTCGTCTCATATTGGCTACGGTGATGAGTGGTAAGAGACGAAGTTGATTTAAAGTGGGTGGCGTGTTTCTTCTTTGTGGTTTTCTTGTTGATGATCGATAAATTGATTAGTTCTGATTTTAATTGGAACTTCAAGCGATCTGGGCAGCAAATTAAAGCATTTCAATTGTTGAACATTTTTCAGATCCGTCTTGGAATGAGTTAAATTATAGGAAGTTGTTTTGTTATATCTCAAGTGTTTTCATTTTTGTTCCAATTTATTTTAATCACTTGAGTTTATTTATTTTGTTTCATTATCATTAAACATTGTTTAAGAAAATCCTCTGTTGAGGTTAGTAAGAGGTGGTCATCCTATTGGGTGTGAAATTCTTTCACAGGTTGTGAGGACGAGAGATAGTGTCAAAGGTTGAGTGGTATTGGCTTAGTTAAACCTTGTATAAAACTATTGTCGTTAGTGGAAGAATTAAGCTGGGTGAGGGCCCTGTAGACGTAGACAAGGTGTGCCGAACTACGTTAACAAATATCAGTGTTGATTTGTTTAATTTTGTATTTATTTTTTGTTTTCGTTTATGTTAAAAAAAAAAACAGTTATTGATATAATTACTTTATATCAAGTAATCGATAGATACAGTTACAAGCAACTACGGTCAAATTGAAGATTTTTGTGAAAATACTGTTAGGTCCTTCGGGATTTACAATTAGTATCAGAGAGGGTCACCGAATCAAAACTTAGTACATCAAATCAGTGCAGATACATATTTCACAATTATGGATATAAGAGAAAAGGCATCAATCATCAGCCCACCATTGTTAGATGGTTCAAATTATCCTGTATTGAAATCACAGATGAGAGTATTCATTCAGGCATAAGGAAAAAAAACATGAAACTCATTTTTAAATGGTTAGACACATTCAGTGACGACTGATGAAAAGGGAGAAGCAATGTTTAAAGATGCTTCCTAGTAGACAAGGGCTAAAGAAGAGAGAGCGCTTGGAAATTCTCAAGTGCAGTTGATGAAGGACGTTTTGCTATGATATCAACTTGTGAATCGACAAAAGAAGCATGAGAAACTTTACAAACTATACATGAGGGATCAAAATCTATAATAGCTTTAAAACTTAAGATGTTGGCTACGAGATTTGAAGAGTTGAGGATGGAAGAAATTGAAACTATTGGAGACTTCTATGAGAGACTACGTGACATAGCAAACCAAGTACATCAACTCAGGAAGAAATACTCTAACCTAAAACTGGTTAAGAAGACATTAAGATCGTTGCCTTCGAGGTTCATACCAAAAATTGCAGCAATTGGGAAGCTCAAGATATCAATGAATTATTATTGGATAAGGTAATTGGAATTCTTACCAATTTTGAGATGAATTTGTTAAGGGGCAAACAAAAGAGGAACATAACATCGGCATTGTAAGCTGAGATTAGTAAAGTCGTGAATGACTTCAAAGATGAATCCAATGAGAATGAGGATATGGAGTTATTGATAAGAAATTTCAGTAAGTTGTTGAAGAAAGTGAAGAAGGATAGATCCAATTTTAGGCAAAATGGTGGGTGCTTATCAAATAGTAATTTCAAACAATAAGAAAAAACTCAAAAGGGTGAAAAAAAAGTGAAGAAAATTTAATGACAAGAGTGTCAAGGCTTTTGATATGTGCAAGCAAAATGTGCTAACACCTTGAAGAAGAGAAAAGAAGAAGTTGTGAATAGTGTTGTGTTAGTTACTTTATACAGCAAAAGTCTAGTTGCTTGCTTAACAGCAACCAAGAAGGAAGTAACTGATGACGAAAATGTGAGTAAATTAGAAAATTTCAGGAAAAACACAGACGTATCAGTTCAAAGCTCAATCTCATATTATAACAGTGATGACAGTGGTTCAAATGACAAAAAGGAGTATATCTATGAAGCCTATGAATTAATGTATGTAAAGTGGGTGCAAACATACAAGAAAAATGAAAAGTTAAAGAACGAAAACCTCTCTACAAAGAACATCATTCAAGATCTAGAGAAGAAGTTTTTGTCTACATTAGATGAGCTTGGTGAAACAAAATTGAAGTTGGTCAGTACGAAAAAAGGAATAAGAATGTTAAATGGAGGCACAGAAAAATTAGAAAATTTGCTATAAATCGGTAAGATTAAAGGGGATCTTCAAGGCATTGGTTACAAAGGAGAATGCTCTAAGGTGAATAATGAGAAAAATAATGCAACCAAATCTATCCAGGAAGAAACCTCAAGAAAGAATCAGAAGGATATCTATGAAGCCT
The DNA here is from genome assembly GCA_025594535.1 of Erythroxylum domingense. NCBI lineage: Eukaryota > Viridiplantae > Streptophyta > Magnoliopsida > Malpighiales > Erythroxylaceae > Erythroxylum > Erythroxylum domingense. The sequence goes on along the minus strand of JANQBM010000004.1, from coordinate 5,836,257 downwards.
ATGAATTAATGTATGTAAAATGGGTGCAAACATACAAGAAAAATGAAAAGTTAAAGAAGGAAAACCTCTCTACGAAGAACATCATTCAAGATCTAGAGAAGAAGTTGTTGTCTACATTAGATGAGCTTGGTGAAACAAAATTGAAGTTGGTCAGTACGGAAAAAGGAATAAGAATGCTAAATGGAGGCACAGAAAAATTAGAAAATTTACTGGAAATCGGTAAGATTAAAGGGGATCTTCAAGGTATTGGCTACAAAGGTGAATGCTCTAAGGTAAATGATGAGAAAAATAATGCAACCAAATCTATCCAGGAAGAAACCTCAAGGAAGAATCGGATGTTTATACCTACATGTCATTTTTGTGGGGTTATCGGACACATAAGACCGAAATGTTACAAGTTGTTACAAATGATGTTTAAAAAGGGTCAAAATAAAAAAACCATACACTCTCTAGTAAATTTCCAACAACAAATTATGTTACCAAAATATAATTGGGTTAGAAAGGGTCAATTACAAGCACAAAGACGTAATGAAAGAAAAATAAGAAATTGTTTAAATTCACAGTTAGTTATTGCTTTTGAAGAAATTGTTTAGACTGCAGATAAGTCAATCGCTTTAGAAGAAGAAATCAACCAGACATTTGATGGCAGAGATGATATGACAAATAATTAGACCATATTTGAATTTTTTTTAGGGGCACAGAGATTGTGTGCTTTAAATTTTTTATATTGATGTTGTTTATTAAAAAAACAAAAAAAGGGATTCGAAGGAGTTATCGTCTAGGCTTTCTTAGTTTTTATTTATGGGTATTTTAAGGATTCAGTTGATTGATGTGTGTTTAGATTTTTTTTTACTTGTTAAATAGTAAATTTGATGTGAGAATGAGGCTCTCCTTGATGGTTTGAAAGTTTTGCTGTTTGATTTTGATTTACGAAGTTAAGAATATGTTGATGCTTGATTGGAGGCCTGTAGGAAGATTCATATTTTTTATGATTTGGGTTTTCTTAAGTTTTATCTCAGTTTCTCTCTATATCATTGCCTATATAAATTTGAGCAATTTGAGTTCATATGGTTTATGTGACGAGGAGATTAATTAAGTTTGATTATGAATCTTTGAATGCATTTTAGAGGTTTCTGAATTTAATCAGTCATATGTAGATGTCTTTAATGTCAGTAATGATACTTTGGCTAGTGTTTTGAATGGTGGTAAATTGTCATCTTGGCGTGCTTATGATTCTTCTGCTGCACCTACTGCTAATTTTTATACTTTTTTATTGGCTGAGATTGATCACGTTAAAGGCATTCTTGTTTTGACATTGTTTTATCCCAAGGGGGAGACATCAGATTGTTTTTGGTGATTGTTCAATTCAGGGGAAGATTTTAAGGTATCTCTATGACTATTAATCTTGCTTTTAGGCATCTTTTTGTCTCAGGGGGACAAATTTGGATGAATGAATGATTGTTCATTTTTTTTCTTTGGATGTTTCTTGAACTTTAAGAATTTGATAGATGTTCTTTGGAACTTGATATTGGATTAAGGAGGAGTTCTTTTCTCATGTGGATTATATGTTTAATTGCTTCATTTAGGGGAAGTTTCATATTTGTGACAAATAATGCCAAAAAAGGGGAGATTGTTAAGATATATGGTATATATCTTATTATTTAATTTTGACATTTTTTATAATTAAATCTTCAAGATAATGAAAGACTTCTAATTCAAATCAAGATAAGGTAGAAGATACATTGGGTTTGTCTTGGATAAAGAAAAATCTTCTAAAACTTGTGTGGTGGGCTAACTTCCAATTGAGTTCTTAATGCTACTTGAGTCTTTATTCTTAAAAGGGGTTGTCTCATATTAGCCACGGTGATGAGTGGTAAGAGATGAAGTTGATTTACAGTGGGTGGTGTGTTTCTTCTTTGTGGTTTTCTTGTTGATGATCGGTAAATTGATTGGTGTTGATTTCAATTAGAGTTTCAAGCGATCTGGGCAGTAGATTAAATCTTTTTAATTGGTGAACATTTTTTAGATCCGTCTTGGAAGGAGTTAAATTATAAGGAAGTTGTTTCGTTATATCTCAAGTGTTTTCATTTTTGTTCCAATTTATTTTAATCACTTAAGTTGTTTATTTTGTTTCGCTATCATTAAATATTGTTTGAGAAAATCCTCTGTTGAGGTTAGTATGAGACGGTTATACTATTAGGTGTGAAATTTTTTCACAAGTTGTGAGGACGAGGGATAGTGTTAAGAGTTTAGTGGCATCGGCTCAGTAAAGTATTGTATAAAACTATTGTTGTTAATGAACGTATTAAGCTAGGTGAGGGTCCTGCAAATGTCGATAAGGTGTGTTGAACTGTGTTAACAAATATCGGTATTGATCTGTTTAATTTTGTATTTATTTTTTTGTTTCATTTGTGCTGAAAAAATTTATTGATACAGTTGCTTTATATCAAGTAATCTTAGATAAGTAACTGCGGTCAAATAGGAGATTTTTGCTAAACTACTAATAGGTCCTTCGGGATTTACAAGAAGGAAAGAATGATCCACACTTAGCTTCATCACAAGCCATCATTTCGCAATTTGAGAGCAATCCGCTCGCTATCGTATTGTTGGTTGCCAACTTTCTCTGCAGCAGATAGAAGAAGGTGGACTCTCCACGCTCTTTGTATCTTCTTCAGAAAGGCTACTGAGAGTGTACTCGATAGGGTGCTGAAGTGTGGAGAAATCGCCATTATTATGATGAGCAAATCGTATTGTACCTTGCTCCAGCAATCCTCATGATCTCTTCCGTTGATAATCTATAGTGGCTTCCTGTTCCTGAACTTGTTACAACATTGCTAACTCTCAATTTCTGCGGTTTCATCATCCGGGACTTGTTCCTATAATTACTTAACTGTTGAGATGATGGAATCACTGAACTTGATAATGATTCCCTAGGTGCGGAAATATTGTTAAGCATAGCAAGATCCTGCAATGGTTGTGCAGGTGTTTGGAAACAACCAAAGCCCTGATCCAAGGGCAACGAGTTTCGTTGCTCTTCCTGCCTCTCCACTTTCTTCAAGGTTATATGAAAAATAACAGATAGGCTTTGTCATATCGCAGAAAAGGATTAAACAAACGACAAAGGAAGTAGTATTCACGAACAATTGCTCAAGGGGGGACAAGACTCTGAGCTAATGTATGTGCTTGTAAGCATAAGATCTCTTTTGGGTAGAAACTAACCGAACACTTGCAGAAAGTCCACAAGTATATGTAACGAGAAGAAAACAGAATCTACAAAAGCATCAATGCCAAAAGATGAATTTGATGTCCACATTAGTTTGGTCAACTTCAGTCAGACAAACAAACGCATAACAGTTGAGTAGGATTCCATCAAGGCAGAAGCAGAGATCCAACCAGGAAATAATTATAGGTGAGTACTAATGTTTGCACAGGGATCCTTTACTATCCTCGACGTCTAATGGGAATTACTTGGTTTTCAAGTCATACTAAAGGTAAAACACACGGATGTTTTATATAATTTAATTTATTTAAAAAAAATTTGTTATTTTAAATTATTTAAATGTTAGAAATTCTTATTAAAAGTTTAAGATCGTTGCATGACTAATTGTTACACATGTGATGAATTAGATTTTAATAAAATTAAATTTAATATTTGATAGTATCCATTAAAATAATTTGATGGATGTATAACAAAAAGAATTCCATTTTTAAAATTTTTAATATTATAAAATATTTTTTAGGTAATTTAAAATAATACATAATTTTTAGGATGAGTAAAATTATAAGAAATTTGATATTTTTTATATACTAACCTCGTAAGTATAGTGAGTTGGCGCTAGAATATAATTAATTAGAAATCCATAACATAAAATTAGCATTATTCCGGATTCTGCGTTTAACTCGAAGATAAAAATCTCAAATCTACCTTATCTTAGTAATATTAATTTTTATTTAAAGGATTTACCATCAACATTCAATTGATAGAAAATTAAGAATATCTCCCTTTATGTATAAATTTTAATAAGTGCATAGGCGAAGAGAGATTTGTCCAAAATTGACAATAATTAACTTAAGCTCCTAGAGTAGCAAAAGAATAATATTCGGAACAATATAGTAATCTTGTCCCGTCTCAGACGGCGGGGACAGCCAACGTTGGCTGATACTACTCATTTCAAAAATGTTGAAACCTTGAACCGATGTTTACAACAATTAAGAAAGAGTAAAATTTGGGACAATTGGCTGCAAATGAACAATATTAAGAGCAAGAAATTGATGATTAGTGAACCGGCTGGATTTGAAGGAAGACTCCACAAAGTTAGACTTTTTCCTCATTCCCTTCGGGATCACCAGAATTCTCATCACGTACCCTTCTACAAAGTAAAACCGTACCAACCCACATAAGGCCTTTAACAACTCTTACCATCCCAATTGTCACTGTCAGGTAATACAACCACCAACCTATCAAATCCCAGACACTTACACGCGTCACCAGCTCAATCTTTGCACCAGCCACGATAACCAGAGAATCCACTTCATCTCTCAACCTACACCACCACAAGGTACCGAAAGCCAGAGCCATTGCCACCCTCTGAACCCATGTTTCGTCTGTTGACACCCCGAAAACAGTGTCATCAATTACAGGTTTGACCACAGCTCTAGACCAAAGAAGCATAGTCTCGTGTAACCCCAAGAAAAATATGATTCTGCTTAGCAAACTTCTTTCATTTCTAAAGCTGTAACCTTCAATTCCAAAAGCTATGCTTCCTTCAATCCCAGATCCAACACAGAGCTGCAAAATGCATAACGTTATCCACGCAGTGCGCAAACAAGGCCTGTATATTCGACTCGGTGCATCGGATAGAAGAAAATTTCCACCTGTCAGACTATGAACAAGTGTCGCTAAGCCGACAATGGAAACAATAAGGTACAGAATTGCAGAATTTGCGTAAAGGGCTGAAGAGAAGAGGAAAGATGAAGATGATTGCTGAGGATCAGACGCGTCTGTTGCGATAGAGTAGTAACAAGAGAGTCTGGCAAGTAGGAGAAAAGACAGAGGGATTGAGAGGCTGAATAGGGTAACTGTGAGAACGTGAAAAGGTTCTGCGAAGAGGGCACAACACTTGGGGAGCTTATTAGCCTTCCGTTGCCAATTCTGCAAATCCATCTTGTCCCGAAGCAAATGACACAGGCAAGAATGAATTTGATTACATGACAAGGAAACATGAGTCTGAAGTCTACTTTATGTGATTGAAAAACCAGTTTCAGAAAAGGAAAATTGTCTAAACAAGTGGTTGTCACGTCTATGTTTAAATTAGTTGACAGAAGGGAGAGTTTTATTATATGTATCCTCAAGTGGGTGTTTGTTTAAAGAGATAATATCTATTTTATTTCTAAATCATTTTGGTGCAAATGCTGTATACTGATCCATCTTATCGGTTAGAACATATTTTTCATATAATTATGATATTTGGGTTGTTGGTTTTTCTTTTTGGGTACGTTTACTGGTTCAACTGATTTAAATATAGGAATTTGAAAGCAAGTTAATGACCTTCAAGAGCGTGCTAACAATTAATATTTAGAATATGAAAACCTGCGTCATGAAGAGTTGTTCCGTATTTTATACAAGCTATACGTAAGTACTTGCAAATCCAGAAGCTTTATTTAGAACCAGAAGCCAAGATTATTTCAAAGTGCTCTTTATCAAGTGGTCCAATTCTACATGCAAATTTTCCAATAAAGAAAAGGCATAGAAACTAGGGGTGGAAAAATGTTTTGTCAAGAGAACATTTTACTTGGGGGCCGTTTATGGTCCCACTTTTGTTTGTTGTAAGTGGTTTTTTATTTTTATTTTTGTTTTCTGTTTTTTATTTTTATTTTTGATTAAAAAACAAAAACGTATTTGGTTGAGATTTATAATATAAAAAATGAAAACAAAAACTTGTTTAATTGAGATTTTTAATAAAAAACTAAAAATAAAAAGATGTTTGACTTTATCATCTTGTTCTTATTCTTTGTAATTATACTCTTATGTTAATAATTTTAATATAATACATTATATTTTTAAATTAATTAATTATCATTATACCTAAAATTAAAATATATGCAAATTCAATATAATTAAAAAATAAACATTAATTGCCTATAATAAAATTATATAAATTAGAAAATTGTATTAAGTCATTCTAATCAATAAAAGATGTCCATCATATTATAATTCTTGAAAACATAATAGTACTATCATGTATAAAAAGAAACATAAATCAATTAAAAATAATATAATCACTACACATTTACCTTGAAGTTGTGCTAGAGTGATATTATACTCCAATTGAGAACTTACATCTTTATTTTCACTTTCTCTAATTTGTTCTTCATTTACAGCATAACTGTTAAATAATTCATCGCTTTGTCTATACATTGTAATATAAACTCAATAAGCAATAACGATATATTTTTGTTTTTTCATATCATAACTCCACATGTTTTTAAGTATAGATAATCTTGCTTTTAGAAAACCAAAACATCTTTTAATAATATTTCTTAATAAAGAATGCCTATAGTTAAATAATTCCTATGGACCTTAAGGTCTTTCTCTACCTCTATAATCTTGCAAATGATATCTTTCTCCTCAGTTTGGTGAAAGAAATTAAGGCATATTAATGTATCCTAAACTAACCAAATAGTATTTACCTAATATATAAAGAACATAATATTAACAAAAAGATATTAAAAATGAATCATAATTCTTATGTTTATTTAAAATAATATTATACCCTGTGGAGGCATAGGAAATTGATTCATTGATTTTTCATTGTTTCTAACAAAACTTTAGAGTCATTTGCAGTACCTTCCTATCCAATCATTACATATGTAAAACGCATGTCAAATAAGCAACAACACATAATATTTTAGGTTGGATTAATTTTTTTGCCCCTGTATGGTTTTTGTTTATTAGTCGGAACATATGCATCAATATGTATACCATCTATTGCTCCTGCACAATCCTAAAAATTAAAATAATTTTTAATCATAAGGACATAATTAAAATAGTAATCAAATATATAGATGAACCTGAAAATATGGAAAGAAATTTGAATTATGTTGAATCTTAGGAGGTGTATTAGTAAAAGATGGTAGAGTAATGACTCTTTTTATAAGACGATTAACTACATATAAGACTTTACGAAAGTACTTCGAACTTTTCCAAGTCAAACATTAAAAGCGTTTTACATCGACTCTAGTTGTCTTACTGTGCCCTATAGTTATTAAGAAAATTGTTACTTGTTCCTCCACAGTAAAATGACTTGTTGCCTTTAAGCCTCATAAACTTTTCAACTCATCACATAAGCTCAATAAGATTATCTTTCTCATTCTTAAGTTTTCATAAGTCCTTGTAGGATTTCTATTCAAAAGTTCTAATATTCAATTATGGCTTGGTAGAGCAGAAGTTTACATGGTTGCTTTTGTAAATGAAAATATTTGTTCTCTCCCCCAGCTAGAGAAATAATGATTACCTTCTTTCGTTCATCATCAAAATCTAATTTGAAATATGATAAGAAATTTATGCATCTACAATGCCAAAATTAAATAATTAATAAAACATTCAATCAAAAGGTTTAATCAGATATAGAAAAAATATTCATATAAAATATAGTCTTAACATTAAGTCAAACATTCATACAAGACACTAACTTAAAATGTTCAAACTATGGAATAGTGGTTAATATAAAATTGTCAAATTAATAAGAATTCAATATGTAATAATATGAAAATATAACTAAAGCGGCATAATCCAATCCAGCTTCCTTGCATTTGTCATCTTTATAAAATTATCCCTATAAGGTGGAGATCATGTAAAGCCTTCATAGCTTTTCCATATTGCACACCGTTAACACCCAATTCATCTAAGGAATTTAGACATTTCATCAATATGTTAGACTCTTAAGATCTATTCTCTACAGTGGATGATATTTCACTCAAGTTTTTCTCAAGTAAATCATTATTTTATTTTTGATGTTGATTAATTTGTGCTCTATTTTCTAACTATTTCCATAATTTACTAAGTGGAATCATTTTCTTTATCGTTCGATAGGAATATTGGCAAAACCAAGCATGGAATTCAAAAGCTACTGTTGCAAGAGATTGTTGCTTCTTCTTCAAATAAAGAAGCAGCATCCTTTTCAAAATGTGGTTTCTAAAATCCATACAAGTTACTTAGACCATCACATCCACCTGGCATCCCGGCAAAATCACACAAGACTTATGTTCCTTCCTCAGTGAATTCTCATAGTTCATCAATCCAAAACAATTCAAATACATCCTCCCCTTCTGTAAATGATACTATAACACCTTCCACATCACCCTTAGGGTCCCAAGCTAAAAAGTCTTCTAAAAAAACTCATTAAATTGTCATCTTTGATGGATCCATAGTGGGTGCCTTAATTCTTGAAATTCGACAATGAAAAGTCGATCATAGTCATGTTGAAGACTGGTGTAAAGGCAGGTAGTATGCACTGGACGTCTTTGAAGATTGGTGTTCTAGGAGTATTGGGAAGAGATAAGGTTGAGACAGTGGTGAAAAGGCTAATGAGTGGTGGTGAAAAGGTGGCAGAGGTAAGGAAAAGAGGTCGAGCCAAGAAAGAGATTGAAGAAGGTGGTAATTCGTATAAAGATGTTGATGAATTAAAGAATTTAGTTTCAATCATGCTACAAAGAAATTTTTCACATAAACATGTATGTGTAGAAACCAGAAACACGTATATGCATAAACATAAAAAACGAAAAATGTAAAAAAATCGAGGAAAATAGTAAACCAAAAATGTAGAACACGTATGTGCAGAAAAGAGAAATAAGTAATGCAGAAACGTAAAAAACTAAAAATGCAGAAAAACCTAGGAAAACAATAAATAAAAAATGTAGAACATGTCTGTGCAAAAAGAGAAACACATATATGCAAAAACGTGAAAAACCATAAACATAGAAAAACCCAGGAAAACAGTAAACCAAAAATGTAGAGCACGTATGTGCAGAAAGCCAAAAATGTATATGCATAACATAAAAAAAAAGGAAACACAGAAAAATTAGATGTTTGGAAACTCACCTAGTTAAAAGCCCAAGCTAATTTCGTTTTCTCCACGGATAGAAAAGGGACGTAAGAGATGAGCTAGGGAGAGAAAAAAAAACAAAGAAGCAGGAGAGAGAGAAGACATAAGTTTGGAACGTAAGCGAGAAAAGATAGAGTTTATACACTATCACGACTCGAAACTACATCAAGCACATGACAACTGCCGCATACTCGAGCTAAGGATACTCACGGTACCCTTAACCTAACTATGCAAAACTAACTGGACATCTTTAAAAACATTTTGACAACACAATGGTTGTAATTTGACAATTCCAAAATGAAAAACAACTATAAATTAGTTTCAAACGCACTTCTATATTCACATTAGAACTTTATGACAACTTCTGAACTTGGAAGTCCACTCAAGAGCAATCTTAACAACAGTACAAAATATTCATACATAAAGTCATTTACAAACCACAAGAATGATAAGAGTTAATTTACAAAATTAAAAAGCATATCTACATAATCATGAGTCACTATACAACAAAAGTACAAAACAAAGACTACCCATGTGCAGTAATGCCCAAAAAATGTCAAAAGACCGCGCGATCTACTTAAAGCTTTAAGCTCACCAAATTAAACTGCATAGTTGGAAAGCGAATGGGGTGAGTATACTATGTACTCAGTGAGCAGGAAAAACGTATATTACAAATAGAACCCGGTATACACCAAGACAATCAAGATAACCCAAGGATAGTTTTTTTTACATATCTAATATGCACATAACCACTTATGAAGTAAATATGCATGACATAGAAATACATAGACCTAGTATATGACTTGTGCCATACTGTTTAGGAACCACATAATTTTAGCCTATTAATCACTCATTCAGTGAACATAGGTTCCAGTTCCAGCACACATGAGCAGAAAAGCATCACATATAAAAAAATCAAATCTCGTCAGGAAGCTAAATCTCATAATAAGTCAAAACAATTATGTGTGTCACCACTTGTTGGCCAAACTAGTGCACACACCCACCGAATCCTAATATTGGCTCGACTTCCATCTGTGGTGAGTCCAGACTACGGTCAACAAGAGCATCATGACCCTAGGTCATGACCTCGTCGGTGACCAGACCTCTAGGTGTACAATCACCCACAAGTCCTGTAAAATGATGTCTTTACAAAGACTCGACTTTTATGTACTAGTGTCAAGGATACGGGGGTCGCTTAATCTATTATTCCTAGCACACGATTGGCCAATCGTTCCTCACCAATCACAAAAAAATCATATGCAAATTTTAACATCCCGTTTTCATAGAACGGGTCGGACCTGAGAAACGGGTCCAAGTGAGGTCAATCGGAGAAGTTAGAGAAAA
>JANQBM010000004.1:5798796-5813126 GCA_025594535.1 Erythroxylum domingense | reverse complement strand
ATGCACCTCTTTCATCTTTAATCAAATGAATGCTAAAAGGTTACAATACATGCCATCATTAAAAGACAACCATTAAATCATTTAATGGTAAGATCATTACTCCATTTAATAAAGATAAAGCATGATAAATACCATCTTTATTTATCAATTCAATCCTAAATGTGCAGCTGCACTTTTAACCTTAACAAAACCGAAATTGCACCTTCCATTTCTTTAAGAATTTTGTTTTAATTTAATTAATCTAATTAAACCAAAATCTAGCCCATTTCTAAATATTCATTTGGGCTTCTAATTAACCATTAATTAGTACAAGCCCAACATTCAAGCATGGGCTTTAAAATCTCCATTTATATTTCTTACTTTGCTTAATAACCTTCCTTAAAGCCAAATGGGGAATCCTATTAGACTTAGATAATTCAAGCTCCAGTAAGCCCTGAATTAATTTAATCTCATTAGAATTAATTCTAGCTTATTAACCAAATGTTATTCCACTAAAGACAATTAGTTAAACTCTTGAATTACTAAAGAGAGTCATTACTTTCTTTGCAAGACGATTAACTGCATATAATACTTTTCAAAAGTACTTCAAAATTGTCCAGGTTGAATGTTGAAAGCGTTCTATATTGACTCTAGTTGTCTCACTATGCCCTATAGTCATTAAGAAAATTATTACTTGTTCCTTCACAGTTCAATGACTTGTTGCCTTTAAGCTTCCTAAACTCTTCAACTCATCATATAAGCTCAAGAAGATTATCTTTCTCATTCTTAAGTTTTCGTAAATTCTTGTAGGATTCCTATTCAAAAGTTCTAATATCCAGTCATGACCTGATAGAGCAAAAGTTCTACATGGTTGCTTTTGTAAATGAAAATATTTGTTCTCTCTCCCTGCTACAGAAATAATGATTACCTTTTTCCGTTCATCATCATAATCTGATTCAAAATCAGATAAGAAGTCCATGTATCTACAGTGCCAACATTAAATAATTAATAAAATATTAAATTAAGTAAATTTAATAAAATATAGAAAAATATTCATACAAAATATTCTCTTAAAATTAAGTCAAATATTATACAAAGAACAAACTTAAAATATTCAAAATATGGAATAGTTCTTCATATAAAAGTGTCAAATCAATAAGATAAAATGACCAAATTATCCTTTAGTAGAAAGGGAGAATGTGCTTGTGTATTAAGAGAGCTCGTACATTTAGATGTATTGTGACCTTATATCTACTTGTAATAGAGGAGTATCCTTATATTTCATTATATTTATAAATGACCATTTTATGAATGATTATGTGTATTTAATAAAACAAAAGTTTGCATTCAAAGAATTTAGACTTAGGGTTGAGAAATAAAATGGTAAAAATATTAAGATACTTAGATTTGATTAAGGCGGTGAATACATAAACTATGATGTTTATTACTTAAAAGAGAATGATATTCTTTCACAATGGACTCTACAACATAATACAGTATTTGAGAGAATCAATACTATTCCATTAGATATGGTATGTTTCATAATGAATCATAATAATCTTTTTTTAATTCCTTTTGGGGATATGCATTTGAAACTGTTGCTTACATTTTAAATAGAGTTCTATCTAAATCATTGGACAAAAGACTACATGAGATATGGACTGGTAGTAAACTAAAGTTTTTAGACTTAAAGATTTAGGGGTGTAATGTTTATATGAAGGGTATAACATATTATAAGCTTCAAATTAAATAAGATCATTGCAAATTTTAGGGTATTAAAAAGTAAGTATCATATATCAATTTTACCATTCTCTTGAGCAAAAGATATTTATCTTAAGATATGTTACATTTTAGAAGGAGAATTTAATCAAGGAAAGTAATGGGAGGTAGAACTTAAAGAAGTTTAAGAACTGGAAATGCATATCCAGATGAAACAAAAACCTTAAATTGATATATAGGTGCATATCCAGATAAAATAAGAACCTTAAATTGATATATATCAAAAGAAACACACACACACACACACACATACACACACACACACACACACACACACATATATAATGGTTCAAGAGGCACATAATTTATGACACACTAGTAGGATCTATTGTTTCCCAACTAAATTTGATCTATATATTAAAAGGAGAAAGATGATACATTGCTTCTTTAAAATGGTATAAAGTCATGAGATCTAAAATAAAACCCATTACTAACCAAGTATAGACTTCACTAATTGCTCCTAATGGGATTTTACCTATTGGATGCAAATAAGTTTTAAGAGAAAACTAATATAGATGCATATAATGTACACATGTACAAAACAAAACTAGTGGCTAAAAGTTACAAACATAGTGGCTAAAGGTTACAAACATAAATAATAAGTTAAATTTGATGAAGCCTTTCTACTAGTAGCACTGCATAAGTCCATAAAGATCTTATTGGCTATTGTCATATACTATGATTATAAAATATAGGAAATGAATGACAAGACAACATTCCTAGACAAATTTTTTTTAGGATATGTATATGACACAACCTAAAGTTTTTAATCTAATCAAGTATGTAAGTAGCAAATATATATTTATAGATTTAAATAAGTGTTACAAATTTGCAACAATTAAATAGTTTGATTTTATTAAAAAATGTGGATGAAACTGGTAACAAGGTTAGTAGGAGTGTAGTCATCTTCTTAATACTATATATAAATTACACATTATTAATTGGAAATAACATATCAATGCTTCAATATGTAAAAATTTGGTTATACAAAAATTTATGCGTAAATGATATAAGAGAAGCAGTCTACATTTTGTAAATAAAGATCGATAGAGATATATCAAAATGGTTGCTTAGTTTATCCCATTCTATGTATATAGACAATGAATAAAAAAGGCTTAACATAAAAAATGTCAAGAGGAGATCCTCACTCATGTCACATGAGATTTCTATCTCAAACTATGTGTCCAAATACACAAGAAGAGAAAGATAAAATAGATTGTAATCTATATGTTTTGGTTATTGAATCAATTATATAGGCAATGATATGTATGAGACCAGATGTATCTTATACTTTGAGCATAACAAACATATTTTAAGCCAATTTTAGTTATAGCCACTAAATAGTTATGAAAAATATCTTAAAGTACTTCAAAAAAAACTAAAGACATTTTCATACTTTATGGCGAAGCTGAACTAAAAGTTTAAAGGTATTCATATTCGAATGTTTAGTTTGATCATGATGATAGCATATATCTTTACTCTAAATGGTAGTTTAGTATGTTAGAAAAGTTGTAAGAAACTAATTATTATTTATTCTGAGATCATATAAAATATTTTTCAGTGTTTAAGGTGATAAAGAAAGCTATATAAATTAAGAAACTCATCATTGAACTTAAAGTTGTTCTTAACATCGTTGAGCTAATAGTTTTATTATGCAACAACAATGGCCTAATTGGACATATAAAAAAACCAATATCTCATCAATGGTCCAAGCATATGCTTAAAAAGTTTTACTTGATCAAGTAGACAATGGAGCAAAAAGATATTACATTGGAGCAAGTGTCTACTAAGAGAATGTTGTAGATTTTCTCACTAAACTATTATTTCAAAAGAGACATGATTAATATATAGATGAATATGATATTAGATAGGTGATTGTCTTTAGTGCAAATATAAGATTATTAATTCATACCATTGCAATTAATCGATTTGTTGTAATTAATATATGACATGATTAACTTATTCAATAAAGACATTCTTTATCTTCATATATGTTATTAGTTATATTTAATGCTTAATACTAAAAATAAAATTTTTGGAATAAATACTGTACAATTAAAATTATGATATAATCATAATTATGATATTCAAATTGCATTTAGTTATAATTCAAAATTTGTTCCTAGTTATAGTTCCATCATAGGGAGATATTGATGGAATAGTAAAACTAACACACATTAGATTTCTTTCTTATAAAGAAAGTAATTGATCTTATAAATTAAAATATGAAGACAATTAAACAAATATGTGGAACTTATTAGAGAATATGTACACTGAATTGATATGATTATAGGGATCTTGAATAAAATATTATTTATGTGTTTATGAATGCACTCAATATGAAGATTATATAATTGATTCTTAGATTTGAAATTATCATTAGGACATAGATAATGTATGAACTCTATGAAAATAGTTTGATTTTATTTTAATTAAATTTAAAAGAGACCCTAGTTTTTCTGTACAAAAAGAGGAAAAAGTTTGTATAAAATATTAAATCAAGTTTGTTAAAGATACATAATGGAAAGTAGTGAAAAAGTATTCGGCTGCGGCAATGATTTAGTTCCGATTTATTTCCCAAACATGTGCCTGCAGCTTCCAAATACTTTACATGTTAAGCGACATAAAAATCGTCTTGACATCCGAAGATATCCACCTTTAAATTTCGTCCAGTAATAATAATGTCGATTGGCAGGTCATGTCACCTTCTACAATTTTGTTTGAGATATTGACAATCTCTTTTTCTTAGTTCACTAACTGACAGATATCATTTTGTACATTAGCTCCCAGGTGGTCACAAACTAGACCTCGGACGCAATCACCTACTTGAGGCTGTGATTGACGAACACTATTGCAACGTTTTGGAGGTGGGGTCTAAGATTACTAAATTAGTGCCTCACCGCTGAACAACCGTGAGATTAGATGTTAACATTTAACATTTGTATATGAAAATTAGATACAGAAATCGTCTCACCCTGTCGTATAGGGTTGTTTTTTGTTAAATGGGTTATCCGCCACAGAGGTTGCTTGTCGCTAACCTAAAATGACATGATCAAATCCAGTAAAACCAATGCAATCTGCAGACCAGCACTCGGAAGATTAATAAAGAAGACAATGTTTACAAGAGCAATATCCAGATGGCGACGCCAGAATGTGTATGAGCAAGTAGAGGGGGTCCCACAGCTTGATCCAACCAATCAACTTGGCGATGTGTCTATCATGTTTTTCGCATATGAAAATATCTCTCACATTAATGTTCAACTGTGTATGTGAATGTGAGTGTGATGGGGTTTTATTTTATTGCAAGATGCGGGTAGTGCTTATACATTGCATGGCTGCTCATTGCTTCATATTAAATGGTGAAAAGAAAAGGGAGAAAGCAACTTGAGAGTCTTGTCATCTATTGCTTCACACCCTTCCTTTCCTTTCCTCTCTCTTTCTAAGCCTTGAATCACTCCTATTTTGCTTCTCAAGATCTTCTTCCTTTCTATTCTTGACAAGCTTCTCCTTGTTCGATTTCAGTAGATAATATACTCATTTATCGCTTCCAAGCTATTTCTCTGCGAATTAAGACACGTAGCAAAAAGCAGGAAGAGAAGCAAGAGTGAAGTCATGGATGATACTTCCTCTGGAAAATTGGACTCAAATTCAGCAGACCTCAAACAAGAAGTGCCAGCATCAAAAAGAAGGTCGATACTGATGATCCTTTTCTTATTGGACTTGTTTCTTATCTTTCTTTCCTCTCACAGTTTCGCTCTCTAAGGACATAATGGGTTAGAAGAATATAGTTCACTAGGCCTTAAGTTCCTGATCAGGCTCATATAGTCATTTTCTTGATTCCTTGAGTTTTTTTTTTTTCTGTTTTTACCAGAATTAGCTTTTCTGATGTGGTCTTGCAGGAAGGTAGTTGAGAAGACTGTTGTTAGAGTAAAGATTGGAGAAAATGCCGGGAAAGTGAAGAACGAAGGTCCACCTTCTGATTTTTGGTCTTGGAGGAAATATGGGCAAAAGCCCATTAAAGGATCTCCTTATCCAAGGTTTTTTCTTTTTAACATTTTTTTCTTCCTTTTTTGGACAATCATTTCTCTCTTTACAGTTGTATCTTGAGTCTTGACAAGCAAAACAAGACACTTCTGAAATTTCAGGATTCATTTAGTTTTGTCTTCTTCAATTCAGTAGCACCCAGTTACGGAAATTAAGCTTGTCTGGAAAGTAATTTTTCTTTTTAAAGCTTGTCTCGAAAGTAATTTTTCTTTTTACCTTTCTGATGAGGAACATTGATTGTTTTCACCATGCTTTTAATTGCAGGGGCTACTACAGGTGCAGTACATCAAAGGGATGTTCAGCCAAAAAACAAGTAGAGAGATGCAGAACAGATGCTTCAATGCTCATTATAACCTACACCTCAAGCCATAACCATCCAGGTCCTAACCTTCAAGAGACCAACCTAAACCAGCCTCAGAATGAACTCCAAAACCATTCCACTGAAGAAGAAAACACAGCATCTCCAAAAGATGAAGAAAAGCAAAACCAACCCACTACGACCATCATGGATGAAAATGGTAGCGAAGAACACAGTTTTCACTACTTGCAATCCCCAATGAACGACTGCTCTGAATGCGTTATGATTAGCCAAGAAGACCCTTTCACAGAGACCTCAGAGAAAACTCAAGGTACATTGGGAATTCTGTTGGATGAAGTGCCCATCTCTTGTCCTCAACTAATGACATTGTCCACGCCTAAATCTGAAGAAAACGACTTCTTTGATGAGCTAGAGGAGCTACCCACATCGTCAGCTCTCACGAGCTTCATGCGGGCACATTTTTTGGAGGAAAGGATTCCAGTTGTCCCTTCTTAATTATAGTGTTTTTGGTTCTTGTAACCTTAAAATCTGTACTTAGATTATCCATATATGACATACTATGGTCACTACCACTAGTAATAATTAGATAGCAACTTGTAGCTCTCTCTTTGTCCTCACCAAACCAGTAAAGTTTCGCACTAATTCGACAGAAGCAGGAACTAATGGGAAAGATACCATCTTTTTAATGGAAAGATACCATCTTTTTAATGGGTTTCTTGAGATTGAGACTAGAAATGGACTTAGACATACGAGATACAAGGGAATGGTGGAAGAGGGGAGAGAGAAAGAGAGAGAGGCCGGCTTCATTTGGTAGTTGTTTTCATTATTGGAAGCATTAAATAAAGTTGGCACGAGGTTCACGAGGTAGTGCCCAAAGATCCTTACAAGAAGATAAGGCTCTAGTTATTATTATTATTATTGGTTTTTCTCCCTTTGGTTGAGTGTGGTTGATTTGGTGGAACAGAGAGGTTGGATTGGAGCTGCTTTTTGTATGTTTATTACTAAGCTCTGATTGAGGAATAGAGGGTCAGGTACTGGAATCCCTCAAAAACGCTTTTTTGGGGGTGTTAAGATTCTCCGTATAAAACGCCAAATCGAACAAGTTCCCCTCTCGTTCTTCGGTAAGAAGCCAAAAGTGCCAACATTTCTTCGATACTGTGAATTAGTATCGAGTACCGGCCATGTTATCTCGTGCGTGCAAGTTGCTCATCAACCATCAAAAAAAGTCTAGGAACCTAAGGGGCTTCCATGTTTGTGACCCTAAAAGGTTATCAAAATTTTGATAAGAGTCCTCCCACATTTCAGCTCATCTCATCTTTTGACTAGTTTTCAGGTCTTTCAAGTAATTAAGCCTATCGAGTAATTTCTGCAATAGTCATTTTGACCCTTTCTGAAGATCTTTATTGGAGATGGCTCGAACTTGATCACGGACTGAATCCTCAACCATTCAGCTGATGGGTATTTAAAGCAAACGTTATCCAATTCAGATCAACTTCGGTGGGTCCTCTAAATGATGTGGAATCGTAATAATGCTGCAACTGCCATTGGAACCAAGAAGTGAATGCTGATAATGAAGCAAGATACATTTTTACTCCACTGGAACTCCATGGTCCTGTCCCAATGAGGGAGACAGGCTATAAGAGAACTGACAAACAATTACACACTTAAGTATCCAGATAATGAATGCCAAAATTATAGTTCATCCAAACAAACTCGGTGGACTATACTGATCATTCCTATTCGATTTGTAGAAACAAGATTGTTTAAGATTTGTAATAGCTCTCGAAAATTTAGTACATGTCACTTATTGTTGATCTGCGGCGGCTGCCAAAGGCTGGAGAGCTTTGAGAGGGTTCATGATAACACCATCAATAAGACCATAATCCTTGGCCTCTTTTGCACTCATGAAGTAGTCACGGTCCGTATCTTGGTTGATTTTCTCAAGACTTTGACCAGTGTGGTAGGCAAGATATCCATTTAAATTTGCCTTGTGATGCAACATCTCATTTGCCTGACAATTTTATGAATAGTTAGGATGATCATAAATAAAGTAGTCGAATCAATTAAGAACAGAAATTGATTGGCTTTAATGAGCCCTGAGACCATTAAAGAAAAAGACTCAGTGAAGATCGAAGTCCTCAAAGAAGAGGAGGAAAAAGTAGAGAACAAAAGTGGTCACTGTCATTGGGATTGAACTTTCTGGATGTATTAACATCTAAACAACTAAACCTTACTCTCCCTTGAAAACCAGAAAAACTCTTTCTTCCATGTTTCAAAACTAACGAAAATGTGAAGTGGTATACCTGAATATCAATGTCAGATTGTCCACCCTGAGCTCCACCGAGAGGTTGGTGGATCATTATCCTTGAATTTGGCAAGCTGTACCTTTTTCCTTTACCCACATACGAGAAGAGGGAGAGACATATTTAGCAAACATATGAACAGAAAAAAAAAAATGGAATCAAGAAAGAGTGAAAGACACATTTAGTAAACATAAGAACAAAAAAAATTGATTGGAATCTAGAAGGAGCTTTCTTACCTTTGGTCCCAGCACTAAGTAGGAATGCACCCATACTGTAAAAGAGAAGCGAGAAAAATAATAAAAAATAGATCAATGACAGCAAACACTGAATTAAGCACACCAACAAAGTTCAGACAACAATTTTGTTTCAGATACATATTCCATGTACTGAAAAGTATGTACATTCTATACACAGAAAACTACATTCTGATCAATTTTCTCAACTAATTCAGGAGGCGTAAACAATAGTCTATACTTACATGGTTGGAAACCATTTAATGTTTTGTCCAACTTATGCGAGAAGTAAACCAAATAGAATAGCAAAATCTACTTTAATCAACGCAAGTGTTCAGGGAGCTGGACATAGTTTAGTTTTAACAAGCCAATCATGCTCTCAGGAATAGAGTAGATGAGGAAAAGAAAGAGAATCTAATTCGAAGACACTAATAAATGCTAATGACTATGCACTCCAAAAAACTATCACGTTTTGTTGAAATCCAAGTCCTAAATCATCATCTAATGGTTATGCCTCCCATCATACACTTCTCAATCCTTTTAGTCAAGCCTGCACTAATTGTTGTATGATTGAGGAAAGAATGTTAATTTAAAGCACAACAAATTCAGACTTAGTTAAATATCTGTCAAGTGTTACCATTGCAAAAATAAGAGTGTTCATAGGCACTAATTCAAGGGGATAAAAAGGAGAGTGATTTATTAATGTTTGTATGATTGAGGAAAGAATGTTAAGTTAAAGCACAACAAATTCGGACTTGGTTAAATATCTGTCAAGTTTCTCCATTGCAAAAATAAGTGTTCATGGACATTAATTCAAGGGGGTAAAAAGAAGTGAATTTATTAATGTTTGATTGAGTATCGAGAAACAAGCCACATGGCAAATAGTTAAACCACTGCATCATATACCTAGCCGCTAACCCAACACAGACAGTAGAGACATCAGGTCGTATATGCCTCATTGTATCAAATATGGCCATGCCTGAAAAGAAGCAAAAAATAGTGACCAAGAAAAAACAGATCAGTAAAACAAAATGAAACCATGACATAAAAATCATAGCCAAGAAAATAAATTGAAAAAAATAGAAGATAAAATGACAAGAAATTACCAGCTGTAACTGATCCTCCTGGGGAATTCACATACATGACAATATCCTGTTAGGAAGAGTATATGGTTTAAATCACCCTGTAGAAAGCTTTAAGCGGTACAAGTTATGAAACAGATACTGGCTAGCAACTGTTCATGTGTGTATCTGTACTTGCACATCTACCTAAATTTACTCTTCGCATATTGCACATCATTACAAAGAGATGTTCAAACGCCCAAATGTTATGTATATTTGTCTGTTATTATAAAAGCATACAATTGAAACAGCATTACCAGGATTTGAACCAAATACATAGAAATGGATCTAGCATCGATAAAAAAAAATCACTAAAAAGAAAACAGCACAAAACTTACCTTGTTAGGATCAACAGCATCGAGGTAAAGAAGTTGAGCAACAATTATGTTAGCCATATCATCATCCACAGGACCACCGCACCGAATGATTCTCTAATTGAGCAAACAACAACCAAATTCACAAAGCTGTAAACTAAAAAACCCTCCAATAATTGGTCAAAGCAAGTAAACCTCACAACTTACATATTGAAAAAGTTGGCTAATAACACTCTGAAACCGCTCTTGCATCATGGGAGGCGGCCCCTGCCCTTGAGCTCCGTCGGCATACACAGAGAAGTAAGGCGAAGCCGGCATTTGCAAGTCATCCCTACATATCACCAACACCAAGTTTTATTCTTGAGGACAATAGTCAAAAAATTTGCAGGCAATAAGATAACCGTAACTAATAAAATACCTTATGGACCAAATGCCCCGTCGAGAACTTTTTTCCGGAGCCCAAAATTCGCCGGAATAAACAGCCTTCACCTGAGACGGCCGGAGGTCCTTCCGGTTACTAATTAACTTCATCATTTTTCTAAAGAAAAAGAAACCAACAAAAAATGAAAAATTCCACTACAAGCAAATAATTCTATCAGATATACAAATTACAAGCATGAAAATGAAGAACAAATATAGATATGGTGTAAAACTAGTTTATTAAGTACATTATAAAAATTGCATTACTGGGTGTGTGTGAGGTCAAACCTGGAACGAAGAGGCTCGAAAGGGAGGGCGAGCTTTTGGGCATCGGAGGAAGGGGATTGGGTGGAAGAGAAAAGGGGTAAAGAGGTGAATCTGAGAGAGGAGGTGGATGTGGAGACGCATGAGTGTGCCATTTCTGGGGTTGGGTAGAATACGTGCTGTGAAGTGGTACTTCGATTATTTAAGCTTCTTATCCTTAGAATAAGCTAAAGAGACTTAGACAACACCGAGGGTAGTGAAGTGAGTGATTGAATTTGAGCTGCGCCGAGCTCAAGCGTCTCCTAGCAAGCAACAGTGACTTGCAAACTGGCGTGCTACTGGAATTATCTTGGATTTGGTTGTTTCATGACCCGTTTTCTCTAAGGGTCGGATCAGATTTTGTAGCTTTTCTGGTTTTGGGCCAAGATTGTTTGTTTGTTGTCCTTAGCATGACATTTTCCCGCGAGTCCAACCCCACCTGAAATCAACAAACTCGAATCATGTTAATTGGACTTTAAACTGAGCTTGGACTTCTTCTTTTTTATCATTCTTGAGCTTTGGATTTGGCTTAAGATCGAGCTTGGACTACTCAACTCATCCCGACCTAAAGCTCCAGAATTTCATACAAAAATAATGTAATCTTAAATAAAAGGACATTATTTTCAAATTTTAAATAAAAATTATTAGATTTGATCTATCTTTGAGCTTGATCGGACTTCAAATTAAGCTCAGGTTTAAACTTAAATTTTCGAGCCAAGTTCGAACTAGACAAATCCGAGCATAAACTTTTAGATTGAACTCAGATCTGAGCATCCTAAACTGACCTAGCCTAATGCAAACTTGTTTATTAATCACTTCTAAGTATTTTATTTTCCAGTAAGAGGAGTAGAGGTACAATTTTAATGTAACTTTATTTTTCATTAAAATAATCAACAAGTTAGCCATTGAAATTGCAATCTTAATTTCCAAACATGTGGTACAAATATTCTTTGATTGCATAAGAAATGACAATAAAACCTACTAAGTTCTCCGAGAAAAGATAGACAAGAAAACTTTAGATGTACATATTTAATATTCTTAGCTTGTCAAAGTACAAGAGAGTGATTACAAAAAATCTTTCATTCTTTGACCAAGTGATTGGGTCATATTTTTACCAAAAAAAAAAAAGGAAAGATTGATAAAGAATAAATTTTCATAAGATCTTAATTTGTCAGACTTTGGCACTTGTATTGACTATATAAAAGAGAAATTGACTACTAAAAGGTTGAATGAAACAATAAAGCGAACAAGCTTATAGAACTAAATAGGTTAATCCATACTGATATTTGTGGATATTTTACTCCTCTAATTATAGATGATTATGAAAACATCACTTTTATTGACATGTTTTCTAGTTATGGTTTCGTTGAGCTCATTCTTGAAAAGTTTGATTCTTTGGGAGCCTTTAAAGTAAAAGTGAAACTTCAACAAGAAAAAAAAAGTCAAAGTGGTTCATTATGATAAAAGTGATCAGTATTATAAGAGATATGATGAGACCAGTTGTAATCCTGAACCTTTTGTAATGGACATACAAGAGTGTGACATTGATATTCAATGCATAATGCCTATCCACGTTGCAAAAAGAAAAAATTGAACACTTCTTGATATGGTGCGATATATATAGGCGAACTCTTCCTTGTTAAAGTTTTTAAAAGGTGATACTTTGAGAATTGCAACTTATATTTTGGATTAAGTGCCCAAGAAGCTTGTTCTCAGAACTCTTTATGAGTTGTGGTTACAAAACAAACTCACTTTACATCTTTTATTTTCAGGGTTGTAAAGCAGAAGTGAGACCTTACAATCTACAATCCAATAAATTTGATCTTAAGACCATAAATGACTATTTTATTGGTTATTATACGTGTAACATCCCGTTACCCACCTTAAGGCAAAAATTTGTAAATGTGAGAGATTACAAGAAATTAGGAAACACATTTTATACTCATGCATTATATGATATGCTCATATTCATGAATATTGAAAATTTTTTGCACATCAAATGCCTGTACATGCATTCATTGATAATTGTCGGGTCTAATTGATCTATAAATGTGATTATAATTGTAATTGTAAATTATTTGTATTGAAAATTGGTTTTTGAGAGTATAAGCATTGATTTAGAATTTTCGGTGAAATATGAAAATTTCTAGAATTTAACGGTATTTTTAGACCAGGAAAAATGCAAAGTGGTAGAATAGTTGATGAATAGAACTAGAATTAAGAGCCAAATGGCAGTGAAAATTTTTGTAAATGACTTTGGGATTTAATGACATATGTAATTGAAATTTGGAGATAATTGGAGTAGAAATTGGAGTTAAATGGACTAATTTACTAAAAGAATCAATTGTGAGCCAATAGGAATAGGACATGTGGCAAGTGACATGTGTCACTTGCCAAGTCATGCCCTTATCCCATGATGGTTCTAATTAATTGGAAGACCAATTAATTGCCTTTTTATCTTTCTTTTCTTCTTCTTCTTCGTGACCTTGCTCTTCTTCTCCACGTTCACAGAAATTTATCTCACCAATTTCCATTCACTTAATACCGAACCTCTCATCTTTTAATTGCCACTTTCATTTTGCTCTCTCTTTCATTCTCACAAAATAACCCATCCTTCCCAACCTTCAAGATGATGATCGTGGGTTGTGTGT
The DNA here is from genome assembly GCA_025594535.1 of Erythroxylum domingense. Classification (NCBI taxonomy): domain Eukaryota; kingdom Viridiplantae; phylum Streptophyta; class Magnoliopsida; order Malpighiales; family Erythroxylaceae; genus Erythroxylum; species Erythroxylum domingense. The sequence goes on along the minus strand of JANQBM010000004.1, from coordinate 5,799,660 downwards.
GAAGCTAGGGTTGAGTGAGATTTTGAAGATTTTGGAGCTAAAACAAGTAAGTGTAAATTATTGTTCTTATTGATTTGTTGAATGAAGCATGATTGATGATAGTAAGAAGTAAATATGTGTAGGAAGTAAATGATGAATGGGTAAATGTGTATGCTCTGTTTTTAGGTAATAATCAATTATATGTCATGAATAGTTTGTGAATGATATTGAGTTGGAGAATGAAGAGTAAATGAAGTAGAAAGGGTAATTTATGTACAAGATGTGTTAGGGTAAGATGTTAGATGTGCAAATCTGGAAAATGAAACATTCTGTGTATGTTTCTGTCAAAGTTCTCCGCGGCGAACTTGAAGGCTTTAATGAGGATTTCATTCGGGTGAAGTTCGCCGCGGTGAACTTTAGGTCTCGCTACGACAAACTTGTGATTTTCATGCGAGAATTCCTCTCTGGAGGGGTTCGCCGTGGCGAACTATTTTCCTACACTGAACATGGTTTAGTATTTTGGGCATATCTTCTTCTGTAGTTGTCTAAATGGACTGTTTTTTGATTTGATATAAATCATATGAAGAAATCAAATTCTGAACCAGACTTTAAGAGTTTCAATTTCTGGGTGAAAGTTGAGTATGGGGTGTTATCTTTGAATAAAAGTAGTTCGAAAATATTTCGAGTATAACTTTCACATTTCTGAACCAAATTGAGTGATTTTAGTGTTATTACAAACTTAAGACAATGGGGAACGTTTTTATAGAATAAAGTGTTTCCAAATTTCTTCATTGGAATTGTCTAATTAATCATGGAAAATAAACCCCGAAGGTTTGGAAATTTGGTGAAATTTATAAGAAGAAAGGAAAGTTTGGATAATGTGTG
>JANQBM010000004.1:5717830-5732029 GCA_025594535.1 Erythroxylum domingense | reverse complement strand
GTATAGGCAAAAACACTAACGTTTCATCAATAGTCTAAATATGTACATAGGAAGTTTTACTTAATCACAAAAATAGCGGAGTGAAAAAACATAATATTAAAGCGAGTTCTCACTAAAACGAATGTTGCACATCCTCTCACTAAGCTATTTTCTCAAAAGAGACATGCTCATATGGATAGTTATAGTATTAGATATATAGGCAATTAGCTTTCGTATAAGTAGAAGATTGTTAGTTTATATTTTTGTAGCCAATTCATTAGTCATGATTCATATTTTCTAAGTTATTCAATTAACAAGATTTGACTAGGAAATTATAAAAATGATTTTTTTTCATTATAATTATGATTCAATCACAATTACTTTCTTAACAAATAATTGCGTAGAATGACCAAAATTTAGGCTATGATAGTATGGGCTATGATATTAGTAAGCATAACTTACTTTTGCTAATCTTTCTCCCACCTCCTGATATTCATGCATTTGTTACAAGTAGGTAAATTATGTATCTCGAGTTCTTCATGATTGACTATGCTTAAATACACTTCCTTTTAACAATACGCTTCCTTCTTTTGTTGTATTATTATTAATAGTCTCTTATATTTAAGAAATGAAAATTTGGATACGTGTAAGAGTGATTCAATATCTATAGTGTTAACATTCACTCTCAAGTACAAAAGTAAGGGTAAGGAAGAAAAATGGAGATTTTCCAACTTAATTTCATCCTTTGTTTTTCTTTCTATTTGTATTAACTTCTTATGATCAAAAAGTAACTTAAGAATTAGACTGCTAAAACCACAATTACTTTTAACATTATATTCAGGAGTTTATTGACACTTGATTAAAGACAAAAGAACATATCTATACACTATTAAACTGCGCTTATGTCACTTAGGCTACACAGCTAATAAAACATCTACAACTTATAGACATAATAAAATGGCAACAAATAATAGTATAGTTTAGGATTTAGTTAATCATCAACATGTGTAGTCATCTTAAAATTTTTATAATAAAATAGTTGCATTTTTTCATGTCAACTTTAATTCGATCTTCTATCTTACACATTATAATCAACCATTGCCTCCTTTCTTCTTCTTATTCATATCGATCACCTGATTTTCTATTATGACACGTGTAATTGATGTAAATGAGATTGGTGTAAAAGGTGCAAAAATTATTATTGATGGTCATGCGATACGTATCCCTAATAAAGAAGGATATTACAAGATTAGCTTAGTGCAATTCCATCTATGATATAAATATGCAAGCTTATTGGTTAAGGGTATTTATTTTGTGATCATTCAACTCTTTTGGTTCCTATTTATTTGCCTGCATGCTAGGTAGTTTAATTTTAAATACAACTATCATTAATTTGGTGGTGTGATTATGGTTTCTTGCGTATGTAGTTTGTCCTTGACTAGAGATCATATCTCAAGCAATGGGGTGTTATTGGCTACATAGCATGACATGAACATAAAAATTTTGATATGAATTTTTAAGTGGTCTTAATTATTTCATCAATGACCTACTAGCTTCTTTCTTTGGAATTCATTTATTATGAACCACATATAGAGACAAAGATGAGAGAAAGCTCTATATGTTTCTATATGTATCATCCAATTTACAAGCGAGTATTTATATATATGAGCCAAACTACATAAGGAAGAGATCCCTAATTTTATGCAATCTATTATACAATAATAGTAATTAGTTGACTATTAGATGTAGAATCAAGGATGAAATTACTGTTAACACCCTCCTCAAACCCAATGTGTCATGGAAGATGAGAGCTTGAGTTTGAGAATAAGATCTACAAGGTGTCAAAGTGAATGTGACTTTGTGAAGATGTCTGCAATATAAGACTATGATGAGATAGGAACAAGCTATATACTGACTTGGAGAATATGATGTCAAAAAAGATGAAAATCGATCTTGATGTGTTTAGTCCTCTCATAAAAGACATCATTATGAGTAATCTGCATGACATTATAGTTACTAGAGTAGAGAGGAACTCTAGACAAGAAAGATACACCCATATTTTGAACTATTCATCATAACCAGAAGAATTCAGAGGTAGTATCAACAATATCTCTATATTCGACTTCTGTACTAGAGTGGGAGACAATTGTTTGTTTCTTGCTATGCTATGAAATGAGAGATCACTCCAGAAAGAAACATAACCAGTAATGAATTGATGGTTCGTTATGTCTCCATCCCAATTAGCATCAGAATACGCTTATAGCTCGAATGAAAACGAGTAGTAAAAATGAAGGTCATAAAATACAGTACCTATAATGTACCTCAATATGTGAAGAACAACAAAGAAATGAGTGGTACGAGGTTCAGACATGAATTAACTCATGATGTGAACAGTTTGAGCAATATCTAGATGAGAGACAATATGATATATAAGATTGCTAACTAGTTAGGGATAAAGCGTGCCATCACCATGTAGATTCCCATTAGTAACAAAAAGGTGATCATTTGAGTCAAGAAGACTATGGAGTGCTAAGTATCTTAGTATTAGTTATGCCAACTCGAGAGATAAGGTCAGTAACACACTTTGCCTATGACAGATAGTGTCCAGATTCATTAGAGGAAACATCAAAACCCCCAAAAAAAATGGTCAAATTACCCAAAATTTTCATCTTAAACTGTTGATGGAGAAAGGACTTAAGAGCAAAGATATCATGTGTATCGTCACCAATTATTATCATATCAATCATACAAATAAGCATGATAGTGCACCCTTGATATATTCCTTGATATGTTTTACGAAGAAACATGACATGATCATATGAGCTAAATTGGAAACTAAGATGTCCAATGGTGGAATTAGATTTTGCAAACCAAGTTTGAGGAGCTTATTTTATACAAGTTGCATGTCCACTTATTCCATGAGATCTCCATTGAGAAGGGCATTCTTGGCATCCATTTGGAATAATTGCCTTCTTTTTATTAGCAGTAATAACAAGAAATCTACGAATCGAGGTCAACCAATTTATAGGAGTGAACGTCTCCTCATAATCAATGCAATATTCTTAAGTGAATCCTTTAGCAATAAGATAGACTTTACATCTTTCTATTGATCCATCATCCCGAGTCTTGATTTTATAATCCCTTTTACACGAACAACTGACTTATCTAGAGGCAAGTTAACCAAATCTTAAATATTTGTGAGGGTAAGTGCATGTAGTTCTTCTGCTATTGCTTGTTGTCTAAAAGGTCAAAACTAGCCTCACAATAGGTGCAAAGTTTTTATGGAGAGAAAATAATGGAACAAATATAGAAATCACGAAGATAGATATAAGGTTGACTTATACGGTTAATACAACGAAGCACTGGTGTTGGAGGAAAAGGTTCTGACAAGGGATGGTCATTTAGAGGATGTGGTAGATCCACAATTGGAGAAGATTTAGTGGGATCATGTTTAGGTGGAGTCAAACTATATATGCTATTGGAGGAACCTACAAGAGATATGGTAGGATTAGGGAAGAATTAGAGTAAGGAGTCTCTGAATTGAAACTTTTAAAGAGTAAAAAACATATTATATTCTCATAAAGTTATATGACAAGAGATACTAAGCACTTTGTTCACAAAATGCTTAGTATCTTGGGATGCAATGAATCATCAAATCTTGACATGCAATAAATCATCAAATTTTGACATAGTTTCAAAATACATGTGCTAAAGTGATCAAACTTAATTTTCGACACTTTAACACAACTATGGAGGTATGTAATTTTTGGAAGAATCGTTACTCCATATTTGATGATGTTAATAAGTTTCACCTTTATCAAAAACTTCATCTGATGTAATAACAACTTAGTCAAACAATCTATAATCATGTGTCATAACTGCAAGAACTTTAGGATCAAATAGCTCTGTGACACGCTATATGGCTTAGTTCTGCTGCAACCACCATCTACACAAATCTTCACAATTGTCAGCATATCTAACATTTGTTAATGACTTTTCAAGAAGAATTTGAATCCAACAATAACTTTCTTCTCCATCAAGGTTCATTACCAACTATTGACATTGTGATCAAGGAATTAATTATATAAGAGAGTTAACTCAACACACTTTGTATAGAAAAATATAGTTCATTTGTTGTTTTTATAGTCACTCAGACCTCATCCTCTTAGAGTTGTCATAATTCAGTTAAGAAATTTTATAAGGGATCTTGCCACTACTCAGGCCCATTCTTAACATTTTATAGTTCTCGGGCAAAGTAAAAAAGGGCCCTTATTTTATCTGTTTTTGTTAGAGATGCCCTGTGGCCCGACAGGTCAGGCTAACTTGACCCACCATTTTTTAAAAGAAAAACATAAAAAATGACGTCGGTTTTGAAATAATGGTAGGACCATGGGTTGGGCTAGGCTAGGCTAGCCCGTGGCCCGCTTGTAGTCAACTCAATCGGGGCCAAAATCGGGTCGAGCTAGGCCCTTTTTGACATCCTTATTTTTTGTTCTTTTTGAGGGTTAATAATAGGTTCTTATAAAGAACAAAATGAGACAAAATAAGAGTCATTTTATTGCTTTTTATAAGGGTCAAGAGTGAAAAATGGGCTATATTTTATTTTTCATAAGAGTGAGCCCTAAGCAGGTGCCCTGCCTGCCCTTGCCCAGGGCGGGGCTGTCACTATTGCAAAAAGTCTAGCCATTATATCTTTGAATGCAAAAAATGACTTTGACATAATTATGGACAAAATAATTCTTCCAAGCCCCTTAAGCCCTCTGCTACTGCTGCCGCAGAGGGTTCTATATAGAGTATTTCTCTTAAATTCTCTTTAAAAGATCTTCATACTCTTCTCTAGCAACTTTAACTCCATTATGATACAATCTCCTCATCTTCCTTGTCCATCACATCAGGTATTTCATTGTCATGATACTTTGATTGCAATCATATCACCTTTAATTCCTCTATTATTGCATGTCCACAAACACCATTAATTCCACGTGTTGGTCATAATATTGACAGTTCAATTATGCGTGTTTAAAATATAGGCACTACCTAAACACCTAAATTAGATTTGTGCAATACCTTTTTTGTTCCTAAATTATCCTTAAATCTTATATTTATTGCTCAATTATGTGAATTTGATGTTGATTTATCTTTTCAAGTTATGATTATACTGTGCAAGATCCACAATCAGGCGAAATCTTTAAGACATAGTGTAAGCTTAAGCGATTATTTGTTCTTACTTTCTTTTATGTTCTATTCAAAATTGTTGTCAGGGATGTCACTTCTTATCTTTGGCATTCTCATTTTGATCATATATCTCTTACTAAATTAAAATCTTTAATTTCTAGTGATTCTTATTGTGTTTCACTTCATTTTTTAAAAATCATGCTTTATCTTTTTCTTTTAATAATTCCATTTCTTTAGCACTATTTGATATAATTCATTATAATATTTGAGGTCCTACTCTACCTAATATTATGAATGGTTTAAGATATTACGCAAGTTACTTTCTCAATCATAGTAATTAGTTGATTATTAAATGCTTGAATCACGGATGATATTATTGTTAATATAATTTTTTTTCAATCGTAGGACCCTTTTATATAATCACCCAAAGTATTTTATTGTTGCTTTTGTTTCACTTCATATCCTACTATAGAATTGCTCATTTTAAACTGAAATAGCTTCTTTTAGTGTAATGAAGGCGCCGATCAATGTGATTGGTCGTTTTGACTTGCAAGGAGAAATGTGATCCATCTACTTCTGTCACGCTTCTAATATAAGCTGCTAAAAACAAAGACCAAATGACCTAGTTATATACCGACAAGCGACAGTAGTAGTGTAGTTCTCTTCCTGTTATTCCCTTTTAACTCCGCTCATGTACTCGACTCGTGTCCTTAAATTACATACGATCAAAAATCCGTCCCACGTAGATGATAGAAGGTATATCCGTCCACACAGGGTCTGGTTATACCGCCGCACCGCCGCACTCGTAGGTTGCTTATTATTCTTGTAGCTTCCTTCGTAATTGGGAGGTTATTTTCGTCAATTACTAGACCCAGTCCACGAGAAGTAGTGACGTACAGACGACTCTACTCTTTGGTTACTTGCGGGACATCGGAATCATTCACCCACCCACCAACCACCACGAATCTGCCACGTCAGTCGAAACGCAACTCCATTGATCGACAGATGATTCCTAACCAGTATGTAGCCCGCATAGAATAACAGCCTGCAGAAAAGACAAAAAGCAAATACTTTGTTCTCTAATGCGTCTAAGGACAGGCGAAGATTCCAATGTCTGAAGTAAAACCTTTGACCTTGAGCTGCCAGGTAAGGTATAGTAAGTATCCAACGACATAACCTCTGTCTCTCTCTTCCTTATCTTCAATCTCCAAAGGTCTCGTCCCCCGAATCCCAACAATAGCTCCTTCAGTTTCTTGCTGTCCAAACCAAAGCCCTCTCTAACCCGAACACCAACACATTTCAGTCTCATTTAGACTGACTTGTATGGACCACGATGCCGATTAAATTAGTTTAGCCGGAGAGGAGAAAAATCGGAGATTAGGTTTAGTATCGAATGGCTTCTACAACCCCTCACTGCTCTATCACAGCCTCGAAACCTTATCATCAAACCCATCAGTATCCACAAACGCAGTTCAACAACAACCGTCATGGTCAACCTCCTAACCCTCACCAACGCTGGAGCCATCAAAAGGTCGCTCTCACCAAACACCCTCGTTCTCCGTCAACGAAACCTGCCTCCGCCGCCCGTTCCCAGACCCATTCAACGTCCTTCCCCTCTCTGTCTACTCAGAAATCTGAACTCTCTGCCGATTTCTCCGGCCGCCGGTCGACCCGATTCGTTTCCAAGATCAACTTGGGTCGGCCTAAAACGACTTCGGGCACCCGACATACCTCTGTTGCCGAGGAAGCGCTCCAGCAGGTGATCCTGTGTGGTACGGACCATGTGGGTCTTGAGGATTTGTTGTTTAAATTCGAGTCCCAGCTTTGTGGGTCTGATGATTATATTTTCTTGCTTCGCGAGCTTGGTAATAGGGGAGAGTCTATGAAAGCTGTACAATGCTATGAGTTTGCCGTGAAAAGAGAGAGGAGAAGAAATGAGCAAGGGAAATTAGCTAGTGCCATGATTAGTATTCTCGGAAGATTAGGGAAAGTAGAGTTAGCTGAGAATGTGTTTAGAACTGCTCTTGATTATGGTTATGGGAACACTGTATATGCGTTTTCTGCTATAATTAGTGCTTATGGGCGAAGTGGTTATTGCTATGAGGCTATAAAGATTTTTCATTCTATGAAAGATTTTGGCTTGAAGCCCAATTTGGTGACATATAATGCAGTGATTGATGCATGTGGGAAAGGGGGCGTGGAGTTTAAGCGTGCAGTAGAGATATTTGATGATATGTTGAGAAATGGAGTGCAGCCTGATCGAATTACATATAATTCTATGCTTGCTGTTTGTAGTCGAGGAGGACTATGGGAGGCTGCGAGGAGTTTGTTTAGTGAAATGGCAGATAAAGGGATTGATCAAGATACATTTACTTATAATACGCTTTTGGATGCTGTTTGTAAAGGTGGGCAGATGGACTTGGCTTTTGAGATCATGTCTGGGATGTCTGCAAAGAATATATTTCCTACTGTAGTTACTTATAGTACTATGATTGATGGGTATGCTAAGGCCGGTAGATTAGATGATGCAGTGAAATTATATGATGAAATGAAGTATATTGGTATTAATTTGGATAGAGTTTCTTATAATACTTTGCTTTCCATTTATGCTAAACTTGGTCGATTTAAGGATGCTTTAGATGTTTGCAAGGAAATGGAAAATTCTGGTATAAAGAAGGATGTTGTGACCTACAATGCCCTTTTGGGTGGGTATGGCAGACAGTGTGAATTTGACGAGGTTAGGAGAGTGATTGAAGAAATGAAAGAAGAAGCTGTTTCCCCTAATTTGTTAACTTATTCAACATTGATCGATGTTTATTCCAAGGGTGGCTTGTATGAAGAAGCTATGGAGGTTTTTAAGGAGTTTAAACAAGCAGGATTGAAGGCTGATGTCGTCCTTTATACCGCATTAATAGATGCCTTATGTAAGAATGGATTGGTGGAATCTGCTGTGTCTTTACTTGTTGATATGACAAAGGAGGGAATTAGGCCTAACGTTGTCACTTATAACTCCATAATCGATGCCTTTGGGAGGTCGGCAGCTGCAGAGCATGCTATTGATGATGTTGATGAAACCAATGAATTGGAAATTGAAATCTTATCACCAAGTGGTATCAAGAAAGGAACTCTGCATGAGGTGGCAAGTAAAGGAGATAACCAGATAATAAAGATTTTTGGGCAGCTTGCTGATGAGCAGGCAGGTCACACAACGGTCAGGAGAAGGCAGGAAACGTTATGCATTTTGGGTGTCTTTCAGAAAATGCATGATCTGAAAATCAAACCAAATGTTGTCACCTTCTCAGCTATTCTCAATGCTTGCAGGTATTGTTTTTTGTATATGTTTTTTTTTTTGCATTTCTATTTAATACTTACAGAATATATTCTTATAAGGAATCATTGACAAGTTGAAGTTTAACATTTCTGGATTTCATTGCTTTGGGCCAAACATTTTGTTTCTGAACTTACTATGGTCTTGGATGTAATGTTAGACGGAGGAGAAGTCTGCATATATGAAAATCTAACCTGCAACTTGTAAGTTTGTAAATTAGGGTATGGCCTGAGTGGGATTTGATGAGGACTCTGGTATTGAAGATCTGTACTCTTTCTTTACCGTCAAGTCAAATTAGAGAGGCTCAAATGCAAATTCACTGCCAAAATAGTAAGCTATAGGGCGATTGAGTTCAATGGCTCAGATTAATGGATTATGTAGAATTATAAATTGGAAACTCAAACTTAGGGTACATGTTTCTCAATTGTGTTGATTTTGTTGCTTTTTGTTTGCTGTAGTTGACGGCCAATCTGTGGCAGGATCAGGTTGGCGGAGTGGACTATTACACTATGTCTTCCTAATAAAGATTAGCTCGTGTATAAGTTTTCTATCTTGATTTTCGGGTGTATATAAGCCCAAATATGGGTACTTCGTATGAGCTCCCACTGCTGTTTGTTTCCTATTGTCCTCAATGTTCAATTTACATCATTGCATTATTTGAACGGTCATTTAATCACAGCAATGCCTATAATTATCTCTGGATTTCTTCTGGTTGCAGTCGTTGTAATTCGTATGAGCTCCCACTGCTGTTTGTTTCCTATTGTCCTCAATGTTCAATTTACATCATTGCATTATTTGAATGGTCATTTAATCACAGCAATGCCTATAATTATCTCTGGATTTCTTCTGGTTGCAGTCGTTGTAATTCTTTTGAAGATGCTGCAATGTTATTGGAGGAACTCCGGTTATTTGATAATCAGGTCTATGGCGTCGCACATGGCCTTCTTATGGGCTATAGAGAAAATGTTTGGGTGCAAGCACAGGCCCTCTTTGATGAAGTAAAGTTGATGGATTCTGCAACAGCATCTGCCTTTTATAATGCTCTAACTGACATGCTGTGGCACTTTGGTCAGGTAGTTGCTAATATCTAACTGTGTGCTGAAAATTTCCTCAATAATGATGAACCGTGTTTCTCTGTTTCGTGCATCTTTCAGTTTTTTTTTTCATGAGAAGGGATCCAATATATCTTTGTTTTTAGAAACGAGGAGCCCAGCTGGTTGTGCTTGAAGGAAAACGTCGACAAGTATGGGATAATTCACGGTCTGATTTTTGCTTAGATTTGCATCTGATGTCTTCTGGTGCTGCACGGGCAATGGTTCATTCATGGTTAATGAATATACGTTCTATTGTGTTTGAGGGCCATGAGTTACCACAATGGTTAAGGTGTGTAAAATGTTGCATATGTCTTTGTCAGTTATTATTTTCCAGCAGTTCAGTTTCCTTTATGGAATTGAAAGGGAAAATTTTGAACTCTTCTTTCTTCAGCATTTTGACAGGATGGGGCAAGCATAGCAAGGTAGTTGGTGACAGTGCATTGAGGCGAGCAATTCAGGCACTTCTCACTGGCATGGGTGCACCTTTTTGGGTAGCCAAATGCAACTTAGGTCGATTTATATCGAAAGGACCTGAGGTTGCTTCCTGGTTAAGAGAATCTGGCACAGTGAATGTGCTTGTACTTCATGATGATAGAAGTTATGCAGAAAATATGGTGTTGGATCAAATTTCCAATTTGCAGACGATTCCTTTGTAATTGTTTGTGTTGTGCATGCACATTTTTGTCGCCCTCTTTAACCTGTAATATATGAAAGATCTTAGAAGGCTGCCTTCCAGTCTCTTTCGTCTGCACATAGTGCTTAAATCCTTTATCTTCAAGATAAAAAAGTCAAGTGCTCAAACGTCTACGCCCTGATTTATATATATTGCATAGATTAGACAGACATGCAGTTGCACTACATACCCACATTTTCGGACAGCTTACACTCTGGAAGGTACTGCTATTCCGTTATAGATCGGGCGTGCTAGAAGTGTTGCTAGTTAAAATGTTTATTGTTGTTTCGTCTCCTATTTTTAAAATTGGGTTCCTAGAGGGGTGAGTTCCTCTGGACCGTGACCATCAATGAGGCCTAGGTTGTTTGTCTGGCATTCTTGGGACAGGGGGATGAAAAACGGGGGTCTGCAACCTTGATTTCGAGTTGGAATTAGACTTTGTTAAGGTTGGATACAGCGTTGAGTATCCAAGCGAACAGGGATGTGTCTCCGACCAACTATATAAGCCGTTTTTTCTTCACCTGTGAATGTTGTCAAACTTAATACGGGTGGGACAGTCAAAAGGTAATCCAGGGTTGGGGGTTTGATGCGAAACAGTAAGGGTATTTAGCTGGTGGGTTTTAAAGTTTACCTGGGTATTTGTTCAAACACGTTGAGATGCAGGCTTTGTGGTTTGGACTACTGCTCACATGGGGAGAAGGGTATAGGATGCTCAAGTGGTGATTGACCTTATTAGAACAGTTGATGTTTTAAATCACCCATTAGCTGGTCTGATTTTGGACATACGGGAACTATTAAGTAGGCATTAGTCCTGCTCAACGCAACACATCTTGAAGGAAGGCAATTTTTGAGCTGATGCTCTTGCAGTGGTGTTGCTTTCTCCAAAGGCTATCCTATCACTTAGCTACTGCTCTCCTTGTTAACCCCAAGAAAAAAGATATTACTTTAAAAAATTAAATATGTTATTTTAATTTAAGTTTTTAGTTAATTTTAAGTTTTTTAAGATTAAAAAATATCATTTTAAGAAGTGATTTGACTCTATACAATGATTGACATTGAATCACAAAAATAATAAATCTTACTATGAACTTTTCATGTTATCATTTTATAGAATCATTTAATCATTTTATAGAATCTAACATTGAATTGCAAAAACGTCTGCAAATTTTACCTCTAATGTTTATACTTTTTATCATTTTTTATCTAAATTTTAAAAGGAAATACTTTTTTTAGAAAATTAAAAATTAGAAAGAATTTTTTTTCGAGAAGTTTAAAAATTATGAGATTTTAAAAAAATTTCATAAATTAAGTGAGAGGTTTATGCATTTTATTATATTTAATATCACTACATAAATTAAGTGAGTGGTTTATGCCATTTGTCCTTTTTATTATATTTAATATCACTATTAACATTTCCTATTTTCTACTAAGTTTTTTTAAACATTCAAGTAATTCCAATTCTATTTTATAATTAAGGTTTAAATCTTTATAATTTATTATTTATATGAACATATTTTTAATTAATTTTTTGTAACACCATATTTTATTCCATAATATCTGAATTTTGTGTATTTGTAGAAATTTTTTGCTTTATTTAAATATAATTAATCAAACTTTATATTAAAAATTAAAATTTTGTTATACAAATATTATATTTCTTTTTAAGATATTAAAAATTTTCAAGTATTTATATCTCAACTTTAAATATTAAGACATTAGGTTACAAATTATTTTTTAATATATAAACCATGACTACATGAAAGTTTCGCCAAAATCGCAATTTCAAACTCAAGGTTTTTATTTAAAATTATACTTTAAAAAATTAATGTATAATTTTTTAATTAATAATTTTTTATTATTAAGCAAAAAATTATCTTATTAATTATTATAATAATTATTCCTAACTATTAAAATTTGATGATAAAATATTTAAGCATGCACAGAGTACAATAATTAAAATTTTCCTTATTATTTAAAATAAAGAAAAAGGGCTTGAAAATAATTTGGTGTTTCAAGGTGACCAACTTAGCTGTAATGGAAATGGAAAGCCAGAAAGAAACATTAACAACGGAAACTTGATATTGCGACAAACAGAGAACAGAAGCACCTGCCCTCCAATGTGAATACGAATAGGAGGATTGACAGAGATGATGATTTGGAAATACAAAGACGGCCCAGAGAGAGGAGAGAGGCATTGCTGCTGCTCGGGGTGGTTCCCGAAAGACAAGATTGGCAGTTGGCACCCTCTCTCTCTTTAATTAAACATAAACCCCTATTTTATCATTTTTCCACTTAAGGTTATGTTTATTTGGGGGTTTATTAATATAATGGAATGTAATGTAATATTATTCCATCGTTTAGGAGGAAAATTTATAATGGGATAAAATGGCTGTAAGAGGAGGGTTTCATATCATATCTCATTTCATCGTAAATAGTAAAAATGAAAAATCTCTGATTTGGGGAGTTTAGGATAGAATGTAAAATGATAAATAACTTTACACTATATTACATTATAAACCTTCTATCCAAACAATATTTCACTATATTACATTATGAATTCTTCTATTCTTCTCAGACAACAATTTTCTAATATTACATCCATTTATATTTCATTCCATTATAAACCATTCTGTACCATTCCGTTAAAAATTTTACGTCTAACCAAACATGACCTAAAGTGGCATTTTATATTAACATAACTAATATCATTTAATTAGTACTATGAAATTGATACACCCTCATATTTTGGGCTCAAGATTTATGGGGTTTTTAGTGGAAAAAAACTTAACCGGTTCAATTGATTCAATCTTAAAAATCTTGAATCGACCAATTTTTTAGTTTAATTTTTAACTTTCTATTTGATTTACTTTAATAACTCATGTTATTAACAATCGATCAATTTATTAATTAATTGATCGATTTTTATAACACACAAAGAAAGGAGCAATAAGAAACATACAACTTTTTGAAATTACAAACACTGATATATGTAGGCCTTTTGATGTTTCATCTTTTAGTGGAGAAAAGTATTTCATCATATTTATTGATAACTTTTCACGCTATGGATATGTTTATTTATTACATGAGAAGAATCAAGCAACAAATGTGTTAGAGGTGTTTGTTCATAAGGTGGAAAGGCAATTAGATACAAAAGGTGAAAAATGTCTAACCAGGGTGGTGAATTTTACAGCAAATATAATGAGTCCGGACAATGCCCATGGTCATTGGCCAAATTTCTTGAAAAACATGGTATATATGCTCAATATACAATGTCAGGTACATGACAACAAAATGGTATGACAGAAAGGCGTAATAGTATATTAATGGATATGGTTAAGAGTATGTTAAGTAATTCGTCTTTACCCTTATCATTATAGATGCATGCATTGAGGTCCGCAGTTTACTTGTTAAATATGGTTCTTAGTAAAGCAGTTCCAAAAACTTCTTTTGAATTGTTGACTGGAAGGAAGCCTATTCTAAGACACCTGCATATTTGGGGTTGCCCAACAGAATTAAGAATTTATAATCCACATGAAAAGAAATTAGATGCAAGAACAATTAGTAGATTTTTTGTTGGTTATCCATAAAAGTATAAAAGGTATAATCCTAATCATACAACAAAAATTGTTGAACAAGAAATGCTAGATTCATTGAAAATGGTGAAACCAATTGGAGTGTTGAAAGATCACGTAATGTAGTTATTGAAGAAATAAAAGTTCAAGTTCTCCTACTGACTTCTTCAACATATGTTACTCCTACATTTGTCGAATAGTTTGACAATTTACAGGAGCAAAAAAATAAATGATCAAACACTTCATAAAGAGCCTGTAGTTAATGAACCTATTGAACCTATAATTAATATTCCAATTGTAGAACTGTTGGATCGCGTATGGTCCAAGTATTCGTAATACGCTGCGGAAAAGACCATAACACAACATAATCTATAACCG
>JANQBM010000004.1:5691662-5710880 GCA_025594535.1 Erythroxylum domingense | reverse complement strand
ATAATATATTATTAACAAGTCATAATGTTAATACATGAATCACAAATATCCATTGGCCTAGGGCACACTACTAACAAGAACCACCATAAGAAATAACATTAAAAAGGTCTCAAAGACTTAAAAAACTAGTTGTCTCCAATGATTATGTGGTATATCTACAAAAGTCAGAATTTGACTTAGGAAATAAGGACGATTTAGTTTCGTTTTCACAAGCCGTTGAAAGTGTTAAATATACTAAATGGATTGATGTTATAAAAAAAGAGTTGAAGTCTATAGAGCATAATGAAGTTTGAGATTTAGTCAAATTGCTTAAAGGTTGTAAAAGAGTTGGATGTAAGTGAGTTTTTAAGACCAAACGTGACTCTTATGGCAATATTGAAAGACATAAAGCTAGACTTGTTACTAAAGGTTATACTAAAAAAGATGGCATTGATTATAAGGAGACTTTTTCACCTATTTAAAAGAAAGACTCCTTTAGAATTATTATGGCCCTAGTGGTTCAGTATGATTTAGAGTTACATCAATGAAGGTGAAAACAATCTTTCTTAATGGTAATTTAAAGGAAGAAGTGTATATGGATCAACTTGAAGGCTTTTTAATTGAAGAAGAAATGGTGTGTTAACTTAAGAAATCGATATATTGTAATACCCCACTCCCATCCGACATATGCACGTGCACCCTTCGATCATATGTGCACATGCCTGACAAAAATGACGTGTTAACTATCTCACTTTCACTTTATAACATAACATCATAATTAAAATCACAAATTACACATTTGCTAACATGCAAAATTTCCTCGTTTTATATCATAACCATAATGTACATTGTAGCTTTAAGTTCAACATCATCCATACAAATACAACATCATCCTATGAGCATGAATAACTCAGTCTACAAAGTATGCTATAAACATGAGGAATGCACAAAAGTTATTAACAAACTATGTCTTCAATAGCTGACCGACCTTTGAGCCATATCTGATCGTCAAAGTTGCACAAAATATGCTTCTATGGAGTCTTATAAGCTAGTTCATCTCATTCTCTATCTTGAAATTAACAACGGTGCAATTTTGATGAGTTTTGCGAACTTAGTAGAGTAACCATCTTCGATAGTTCACTCATATTATAAAACACAATCAATTAGAAACATATTGTCACACAGTTCATTTCAACTTGATTATCACCAAATTCTATCACAAACAAATTGTAATTTCAGACAAACAATTAAATCAAACTATCACTTCATTACATTTGAATAAAACAAAATCATTGGTTTAATACGATGTATGCAAACATATAACATTCTTATAGCTTTACAAATCATTCAATGAATTCAAATCATATGTGAATCCTAGATGATCATATGTGAATATTATATGTATGAGACTCATATTTGCTTTTTTTTACATTGTTGTGACTGTATGCCTTTTCAGTATCCTGTATCAACGGATTCATTGATCATAGTGAGCCTTAGGCTCTATATGCTTGAGCTTTAAGCTCTTTTCAGTAGCAATCTCAATCAGCAGCATCACCATTCACAACTGCCTTTAGATTGCATGTATTGAAATGAAATGTAAGCCACAAATCATTCAAATACAATCAATCACTTTCATTCACATTATCTCAGTCAATACAATCAATCATAACATTCAATCACTTTTAGTTGAGAATCATTTAGGCAGTCTCATTCATATACAAGTAGCCCTTTCAATAATATTCACATGCATCAAATGCCTCGGACAAGTATTGTCCGAAATTTAGGACACAATCAGTATATATTCATTATATATCAAATTCAATTCAGTAATTATCATATCAAATTAAAGTAAGACAATCTTAGGTTACTCACAATTGCTCCTTTAAGCATATCGCCTTGACGTTCCAGCGATATCTGGAAGTGGTCGCGCTACTTGCTCTCCTATATACATTAAAACAATTTCACATTATTGTTCTTCTTATGTAACTAGGTAAACACATATATATCGAAAGGTATCATGATTCATGCATGTGAAATGACAAATTCTCGGATATATTTCTGTAACAAATTGATGTACATATCAATTGTAATCCAATTATGCCAAAATTCACACACTAAATCACTATTCCAGCTTTTGCTGAAAGCACCTCATTCAGGTCAACTTTTACATAAGCAATAAGATCAAGAAAATGATGTATTTCTATAACACTTTATTCTATACAATTGTTCCTATATGTCTTAAGTAATGATACCAAGATCATACAATTTGGTTTATTATTCTATTAGTTATGCTCAAAATATCACAGACTATGTACATTTGAAATTTTGGCTAAAGCATGATCATGCAGTCAAGTTGTACAACCCATATCTCTCAATTACAATATCCAAAAATTACAAACTTTATACAAATTTAAAGCTACGAGAATAAGCTACAATTTGTTGAGGATATCTTAGTCTAATTCAGCCTACAGAAATACAGTTTATTCAATAACAATAGGATATGATTTATGTCCTTAGTAGTGCTACAGTCTAAGTCAAAACTCAATTTCATGCCAATTTTGAAAGTCTTAGAGACAGAATTAAAATTATATTCTTCAAGAAATTGTAGAAATATGTCTCAATTTTAATCTGAATTCAGAATCAGCTCATTTGGAAATCTACAGGTCAAAATATAATCAAAATATCGAAGCATGTTCAATGAAAATTCTCCAATTCATAACATTCCGCACATTTCCTCAATTTCAACCAATCAATCTTTTTCAAATCAATTCAGATGGATCTATTTTTTATGGAGAGGAAAAACAATGTCTTATAAGTGTATTGGTTCAATTTTCAAGTCATTTGGAGGTCGGATGAAAAAGTTATAGCCAAAAGAATCAAAGTTGTTTAGTAGAAATACTCTAGTTCATATTCAGACTTCAAAAACCAAAACCATTCACGTAAACCATCACCTTCTTCTTCCTCTCTTCTACTTAATCCATTATTTCTGTACATCACCTCTAGCTTACATTCTCTGTATTTCTACTCCCTTTCTAAGTCAACTTACTATAAAAACAACTTAAGATTGAAGATTAAATTCAAACATCAAAAACAAAACTCATTTACAAACATCACCATTTTTCTACTTTTTCTCACTGCTACAACTTTTCTCTCACTGCTGCAACAACTTTTTTTTTATAATCAATCACAGTTCAAAATCCAAAACAAAACCTATGCCATACGATTCTACATCACATTTTTCTGCTATTGTTTCAGTTAAACTCAAATGATCACAAACACCAAAAATAGATTATCATCCACGGCTATCACCATTTCTACCTTTCTCTCACTGTTGTGTTGTTTTTTTTAATGCTTAAGAACATTCCTAAACAGAACCTATATCATGCATGCATTCATTTACAAACCTTAAGCCATTATCAAACAATCATTTACGGTACCCATAAAACTCAGAACATGACTTACTTGATTCAATGAAATTCTAGCTCAAAAATTCCAGATTTTCTCATCCTTTCAAGCAAACAAACATCAACTCAAACTTATACTCATCTTCAGCTAGTTCTCCAGTATTTGAGAGTTAGAAACCAAATATACAAACATGCATAACAGGTAGTTTCGATGATGGATGAAAAGATCAAAGAAAAGAGTTTTAGTTGGTGTTTTCGGTGGTGAAGAAATGTGAGCTGCAGAAGTTTTCTCTACAAACTAGAAGATTGTGTAGATGGATAACTCAATGACACATGGCACCCATGTTGTAGGCCACATGTCACCCTCCTATTTGTCTCTTCTTCTTTTTTCAAAATACCCCAAATTTTCGAAAATTCTCTAAAATTTACCAAAATTTTCGAAATAATAATGATACTCTTCAAATAAATTTTCAACACAAATAATCCACAATTCACATTTTAATCAATCAATCATACCCAAAAAATGTCAATGAATGCATGTACAACTATTTTAATGTATCAAAAATAAATATTCACATGTGTGTGAATATACTATGATGCATGAGTATGAAATGCATTTCTAATTTCTCACTGTACTTTCAATTCACTATTTTGGGATCTAGCCTCGAACATGGGATGTCACAATTCTCCCCTCCTTAAGAAATTTCGTCTTCGAAATTCTTACCTGATTGAGGAAATAAGTTGGGATATGCCTTTTTCATATGCTCCTCAGTTTCTCACGTTGCTTTTTTACTCAAATGATTGTGCCATAGAACTTTCACCATTGGAATTTCCCGATTCCTCAATCGTTTCATCTGATACCCAACTATCTGAACTAGTTTTTCAACATAGCTCAAGTTATTAGTAACTTCAATCTCGTGAGCTGGTAACACGTATGTTGGGATCTATATTTCCTGAGCATACTCACGTGGAATACGTCATGCATCTGAGACAACTCAGTAGGTAAGGCTAATTGATATGCTAAAGGTCCAATTCTCTCCAGAATTTCATAAGGACCAATGTATCTCGGGCTCAACTTTCCCTTTTTACCAAACTTCAATACGTCTCGCTAAGTCGACACTCTCAAAAATACTTTGTCCCTGACACTATACTCCATATATGATTTATATAACTTTTCTGTTTATCTTGAGCCGCTTTCATTCGACTCCGAATCAGTTTCACCTTATCTACAATATCTTGGATCAATTCAGGACCTTCTATCATTCCCAAACCTTCCTCATCCCAGTATAGAGGTGATTGATATTTTCTGCCATACAGTGCCTCATATGGTGTCATTCCGATACTGCTATGATAATGGTTATTATATGCGAATTCAATAAGTACTATGTATTGATCCCAAGCTCTCTAAAACTCTAATACACATGCTCTAAGTATATCCTTAATAGTCTTAATAGTTCTCTTACTCTGTCCATCTGTCTGAGGATAAAATGCAGTACTAAAATTCAGCTTTATGCCCATAGCTGATTGCAAACTCTTCTAAAATTTTGAAATGAACCTAGGATCCCTATCCGATACAATGAACACCAAAACCCCATATAATCGAACCACCTCATTTACATATCTCCGGGCCAACTGGTCTAGAGAGTTATTCTCTCTCACTAGTATGAAATGGGCCGACTTAGTCAATCAGTCCACCACAACCCATATCGCATCATTTTGCTTCGGAGTCTTAGGCAATCCATGGTAATTTGTTTCCATTTCCACTCCAGAATAGGCAACGAGTGTAACTTTCCAAATAGAGCCTAATGCTCAAGCCTTAATCTATTGGCATGTTATACATTTAGAAACATACTCCGCTACTTGCTTCTTCATTTCGGGCCCCCAGAAATGTTGCTTCAATGTATTATACATCTTAGTTGTGCCAGGATGCATAGCATAAGTAGCCATGTGAGCTTCCTCTAGGATTTCTTTCCTCAGTTCATCGACATTAGGCACACACAGTCTCTACTTTAGCCACAATGTTTTATCTCTCAATTCAAAGTCAGAATCTGAATTCATTTTAACTTTCTCAATCAATTTCATCATCTCAGGATCATTACTCTGAACTCTTCTAATTTTATCATGCAACATTGGTCTCAGTTTTAATGTGGCTATCAATGCTTCATTATGCTCGAGATTCTACTCCACATTCAAAGCTCCCAACTGAATCAGGATTGGTAACCTCGATATCTGAATCTGAGCTACACTGCTATGTCACTTGCTACTCAGTGCATCAACCACAATATTTACTTTCCCCGGATGATACTCAATCATGCAATCATAATCTTTTAATAACTCAATCCATCTCCCCTGTCTCATGTTTAGCTTTTTTTGACTCAGCAAATATCTCAAACTCTTGTGATCAGTATATATCTAAAATGTCTCACTATATAAATAATGTCTCCAAATCTTTAGAGCAAAGACTACTGCTGTAAACTCTAAATCATATACCGGATAATTCATCTTATGAGACCGTAATTGTCTCGATGCATAGGCTATCACCTTGCTATGCTGCATCAACACACACCCAGTCCTTGATGTGACGTATCAATGTACACAACATATCCACCAGATCCCGATGGTATAGTCAACACTGGCGCTGTAGTCAACTGATGTTTCAACTTTTCAAAGCTTCTCTGACACTCGTCATTCCATCTAAATGCCACATTCTTCCTTAGAAGTTTAGTCAGAGGGGTCAAGTTAAAGAAAATCTCTCAAAAAATCTCCGGTAATATTTAGTCAATCCAAGGAAACTCCGGATCTCTGATACATTCTTCGGAGTCTCCCATCTCATTACTGCTTCTATCTTCATTGGATCCACCTAAATACCCTGCCCAGTTACTATGTGACCCAAAAATACCACTTGATTCAGCCAAAATTCATATTTACTGAATTTGGCATACAATTGTTTTTCTCTTATAATATGCAAAATCATTCTCAAATGTTCAGCATGTTCTTCTCTGTTTTTCGAATGTACCAAAATATCATCAATGAATACAATTACAAACTGATCCAGGTAGGGCTGAAACACCTTATTTATTAATGCCATAAATGCAGGTAGGATATTAGTCAACCTAAACGGCATTACTAAGAACTCAAAATGTCCATACCTGCTCCTGAAAGCACTCTTTGGTACATTATCCTCTGCTATTTTTAGCTGATAATACCCAGATCTCAAATCGAGCTTAGTGAACACTTGAGCTCCCTGCAACTGATCAAATAAGTCATCAATTCTAGGCAACGGGTATTTTTTTCTTCACTGTAACTTGATTGAGTTGCCTATAAGCAATGCACAACCTCAAAGTGTCATCTTTCTTCTTTACAAATAACACAGGAGCTCCTCAGGATGAAATACTGGATCTAATGAATCCCTTCTTTAAGTTGTTCCTGCAATTGAATCTTCAACTCCTTTAATTCCACATGAGCCATCCTATATGGAGGAATGAATATAGGAGCAGCACCTAGAATAAGTCAATCGTGAACTCCGTTTCTCGATCTGGAGGTAAACCAGTTAATTCAGTGGAAAACACGTCTAGGAATTCCTTAACCACAGGAATATCCTGTACACTCTGCGCAACTCGAGTATCAATCACGTGGGTTAGATAAGTCTCACATCTACCATACATTAACTTCAAAGCACTCACAAATGAGACCAGTTTGGCTGGAACTACTTGGCTAATACCTCTGAACACTACTCTTGGCTGATTAGGAGATTCTAAAACTACTTCCTTCGTATAGCAGTTCATGATGGCCCTATAAGCAGTGAGCCAATCTATGCCTAGAATAATATCAATTTCCTTCAACTATAATACAATCAAGTCTACTTATAACTCTGCTTGATCAATTCGAATCAAACACTTCTTGCAGACCTCCCCAATCACGGTGGTACTGCCTATCGGTGTACTCAACTCTAATCCACTTTTCAATAACTCTTTATCACAATGTAATCTAGATGCCATATGCGGTGTGATAAATGAATGCGTAGATCCATGATCTAGCAAAGCTTAAACCTCAAAAGTAAATAGTGATAACACAACTGCAACGACATCTGGAGACTCTTGAGCCTCTTGCCTCGTAGTGACATAAACTCTGGCCTGAGACTGTGGTTGATTGCTCCGCACCTCAGTCCTCCTAGTAATATTCCCAGAACTCATCCTGCCTCTGCCACGGCCTCTCTGTCCAGTCCCACTGGCTCAGCTCTGTTGAACAGTGGGTTCTGTTGCCGTACTTCCTCTCCCCCCCATACTGTGCTCCAAACATCACAGAAGAATCCTTGATCTGATAATCAAGTGAGCCGCACTGAAGACAGGCTCCTATCAACCTCCAGCATTCACCACTGTGATTATTCCCACAATGTTCACAAGCTGGCAACTAACCGGATATTGTACCTATGTTATTCCCATACTATACAAAACTTACTCTCTGTCTGAATCCCGACTGTCTAGATCCAGTCGGTGGCCTGAAAGCTCGGTTCTGACGCTTACTAAATCTTTTACCAGAATCTCCCTGATAATCACTGGGCCTCTTCTATCTTGACTCTGATCTGTGCTCAGTCTGACTATCTTTCAACAACTGTTCAATATGAATTGAGATAACTCGTAATTTTATAAAATTACCCAAACTAGAAATAGTTAACCTCATACGGATGTCCATATTCAAGCCATCTTCAAACCTCCTGCACTTATCCTCCTCAGTAGGAACCAAGGCAGTAGCATAACCCATCAGTTCATTAAATTTCACTTCATACTCTGCTACAGTCATATTGCCCTGTTTCAAATCCATAAATTCTTTCTTCTTTCTATCCATGTAGATCTTGGGCATATAGTTTTCCTTAAAGACTCTCAGGAAGTCTTCCCATTTCAAACTATAAGGCCTGATGGTACTGCCTGGAACAGTTTTCTACCACTGGTAAGCTAGGCCTTGCAGTCGAGATATAGCATAGTCAAACCTCTCATCCGACTGACAATCCATCTGATCAAGGACCCTCTTAGTTCTTTTTAACCATCCCTCAGCCTTTGCTGTCTGTACTTCTGTAGAAGTTCACAGTCCCCTGCTTTCGCAGTTTATCATAACTCCTTTTCCTTCTCTCAGAAATCCTTGGAGGCATTCTCTTAGGTTGAGTTACTGACGACTCTCTACTGGCTCTTTTCAATTCTAGATCAGCTGAGTGTTCTACTTGATCACCTACGTCTGCTAACTTATAACAAATAATAACTTCAATTATCATCCAAAGTTTTCACAACATTTTATGCCTAACATTATTACATATCCCTAAGGATGCCAACCATATTCTGATACCACCAACTATAACACTCCACTCCCATTTGACATATGCACGTGCACCTGTGGGTCACACGTTCACATGCTTGATAAAAATGACGTGTTAACTATCTCACTTTCACTATATAACATGGCATCATAATTAAAATCACAAATCACACATTTGCTAATATTCAAAATTTCCTCATTTTATATCATAACCATAATGTACATTGTAGCTTTAAGTTTAACATCATCCATATAAATACAACATCATCCTATGAGCATAAACAACTCAGTCTACACAGTATGCTACAAACATGAGGAATGCATAAAAGTTATTAACAAACTATGTCTTCAATAGCTTATCGACCTTTGAACCATATCTGATCGTCAAAGTTGCACAAAATATGCTTCTATGGAGTCTTAAAAGCTAGGTCGTCTCATTCTCGATCCTGAAATTAACAACGGTGCAATTTTGATAAGTTTTGAGAACACAGTAGAGTAACCATCCTCGATGGTTCACTCATGTTATAAAACACAATCAACTAGAAACATATTGTCACACAATTTATTTCAATTTGATTAGCGCCAAGTTCTATCACAAACAAATTGTAATTTTAGACAAACAATTAAAGCAAACTATCACTTCATTACACTTGAATAAAACACAATCATTGGTCTAATACCATGTATGCAAACATTCTTACAGCTTTACAGATCAGTCAATGAATTCAAATCATATGTGAATGCTACATGATCATATGTGAATACTATATGTATGAGACTCACATTCGTTTTTTTTACATTATTGTGACTGTGTGCTTTTTATTATCTTGTATCACCGAGTTTATTTATCACAATGAGCCTTAGGCTCTATATGTTTGAGCTTTAAGCTCTTTTCAGTAGCAGTCTCAGTCAGTAGCATCACTAGTCATAACTGCCTTTAGATTACATGTATTGAAATAAAATGCATGCCACAAATCATTCAAATACAATCAATTACTTTCATTCACATTATCTCAGTCAATACAATCAATAATAACATTCAGTAACTTTTAGTTGAGAATCATTTAGGCAGTCTCATTCATATATTCACATGCATAAAACATCTCGGACAAGTATTGTCCAGAATTCAGTACACAATCAGTACATATTCATCATATATCAAATTCAATTCAGTAATTATCAGATCAAATTAAAGTGAGACCATCTTAGGTTACTCATAATTGCTCCCTTAAGCTCATCGCCTTGACGTTCCGACGATATCCGAAAGTGGTCGCGTTACTTGCTCTAAATACATTAAAACAATTTCACATTATTGTTCTGCTTATGTAACTAGGTAAACACATAGATATCGAAAGGTATCATGTATCATGCATGTTCAATGACAAATTCTAGGGTATATTTTTGTAACAAATTGATGTACATATCAATTGTAATCCAATTATGTCAAAATTCACACATTAAATCACTATTCCAACTTTTGTTGAAAGTACCTTATTCGGGTCAACTTTGCATAAGCAATAAAATCACGAAAATGATGTATTTCTATAATACTTTCTTCTAGAAAATTGTTCCTCTATATCTTAAGTTTCTAATGATACCAAGATCATACAATTTGGTTTATTATTCTATGAGTTATGCTCAAAATATTGCAGACTGTGTGCATTTGAAATTTTGGCTAAAGCATGATCATGCAGTCAAGTTGTACAACCCATATCTCTCAATTACAATATCCAAAAATTACAAAATTTATGCCAATTTAAAGCTAATAGAATAAGCTACAATTTGGTGAAGACAACTTAGTCTAATTTGGCTTATATAAATACAGCTTATTCAATAACAATAGGACATGATTTCTGTCCATGGTAGTGCTACAGTCTAATCCAAAACTCAATTTCATGCCAATTTGAAAGTCTTAGAGACAAAATTAAAATTATAATTCTCTAAGAAAGTTGTATAAATATGTCTCAAGTTTAATTTGAATCAAGAATCAGCTCATTTAGAAATCTACAGGTCAAAATATAATCAAAACACCGAAGCATGTTCAATGAAAATTCTCCAGTTCATAACATTCCAGCACATTTCCTCACTTTCTTCCAATTAATCTTTCTCAAATCAATTCAAATAGCTCTTTTTTTTTAATGGAGAGGAAAAAAATGTCTTAGAAGTGTATTGGTTTAATTTTCAAGTCATTTAGAGGTCGGATGAAAAAGTTATAGCCAAAAGAATCAAAGTTATTTAGTTGAAATACTCTAGTTCATATTCAGACTTCAAAAACCAAAACCGTTCACGTAAACCATCACCTTCTTCTTCCTCTTTTCTACTTAATCTATTATTTCTATACACCATCTCTAGCTTACATTCTTTGTATTTCTACTCCCTTTCCAAGTCAACTTACTCTAAAAATAACTCAAGATTTAAGATTAAATTCAAACATCAAAAACAAAACTCATTTATGAACATCACCATTTTTCTACTTTTTCTCACTGTTGCAATTTTTTTTTTATAATCAATCACAATCCAAAATCCAAAAAAAAACCTATAGCCATACGATTCTACATCACATTTTTTTGCTATTGTTTCAGTTAAACTCAAATGATTACAAACACCAAAAATAGATTATCATCCACATCTATCACCATTTCTACCTTTCTCTCACTGCTATGTTGTTTTTTTTTTAACGCTTAAGAACATTCCTAAACAGAACCTATATCATGCATGCATTCATTTACAAACCTTAAACCATGACTTACTTGATTCAATGAAATTCCAGCTCAAAAATTCCATATTTTATCATCCTCTCAAGCAAACAAACATCAACTCATACTTATACTCATCTTCAACTAGTTCTCTAGCAGTTGAGAGTTGGAAACCAAATACACAAACATGCATAATAGGTAGTTTCGGTGATGGATGAAAAGAACAAAGAAAAGAGTTTTAGTTGGTGTTTTCGGTGGTGAAGAAGAAATGTAAGCTGTAGAAGTTTTCTCGCCAAACTAGACGATTGCATGGATGGATAACTCAATGACACATGGCAGCCATGCATGTGGGCCATGTGTCACCCTCCCATTTGTCTCTTATTCTTTTTTTCCCAAGATACCCCAAATTTTCAAAAATTCTCTAAAATTTACCAAAAATTTTGAAATAATAATGATACTCTCCAAATAAATTTTCAACACAAATAATCCACAATTCACATTTTAATCAATCAATTGTACCCGAAAAATGTCAATGAATACATGTACAATTATTTTAATGTATCAAAAATAAATATTCACATGTGTGTGAATATACTATGATGTATGAGTATGAAATGTACTTCTAATTTGTCACTGTACTCTCAATTCAGTATTTGGGGATCTAGCCTTGAACATGAGATGTCATATGTATACTTAAGCAAGTCTCCTGACAATGGTATCTTAAGTTCAATGATACTATTACCTCCTTTGGATATAAAAAAAAACATCTTAGATCGTTGTATATATCTAAAGATTAGTGGAAGCAAGTTCATATTTTTAGTACTTTATGTTGATGATATCTTGTTAGCTACCATTGATCTTGCTTTAATGTACAACACCAAGCAATTTCTCTCTTAAGAATTTTATCATTGTTGTGTCTACTATAGAATTTTATCTTGGAAAAGTGCGAAGCATTCTATCATTGTTGCATCCACTATAGAAGCTGAATTCGTGGCATATTTTGAAGCTACAATTCAGGGATTATGGTTGTGTAACTTTATTACGAGACTTGGAGTTGTCGATAGTATTTCCAGGCCGCTGAAAATTTAATGTGATTCTGTAATAGTTTTATTTTCAAAAAACGACAAGTATTCTAAAGGTGATAAACATAAGGAATTAAAATTCTTGTTTGTTAAAGAAAAGTTTAGAAACAAACAATGTCAATTCAACATATTAGCATTAATTATATGATTGCAGAACCTTTGACAAAAGGATTTGCATCGAAAGTATTTAAAGAATATGTTGAAAAAATGGGTCTTATGGGATGCCATTATTGAGATTTATGATGTTTGTATTTTGACACTATAAGCTCACTTATGTTTATATTTCTGTCAATCCTATTTTATAGTATACATTTATGAACAAATTATATTGATCATATTTGTCTTTAAATAATAAATGATTGTTGGACCATTAATATGTTTCTTATTTATGGATCATATTGAATAAAGCGCTAATATTGTAGTACACGGAAGGAATTATGTTGTTTATTAAGATGTGAAACTGCTAAGACTCTTATTAATATTTTTTGTGATTTATGTCATAATCAACGTTAAAGGTTTTAGCAAAGTTTATGCACATAATGTATTATTAAAACCATGATATAACGTTTTTCAATTAATGAGCCAAGTGGAAAAATGTAAAATTTATATAATATGTGGCTCATTAATAATTATGGTGTTAATAATATTAAGTGTTAAATTCCGATTGGCTAATTTAATTGAGTCAGATAAGGTTTATTTTAAACTTACCGTTAGATGGAAATGGTTAAGATATACCTATTTCATATAAAGTGGTCCTCTCTCTCGCCTATATGTCTCTCTTTACGTATTCACCATCAAAAATAGGATTATTGAGGGAAAGAGAAGAGAAATCAAGTTTTTTCATATTCAATTACTTTGAGGAGTTTTTTTTCAATTAAGATTAAACTAATCTCATGAACCAAAATAAGTAATTTCTATTTTATATTTTGGTGAAACAGACAGAATTTTAAGGTATAGGTTAAAGGACTATTGCAATTATGTCTACGCAATAAATTATGCTTACAATTTTTTGGTGAAAAAGAATTTAGTTGTTTTAACTTTTAGACCGAAGAGGATTAATATCATAAAACGATTTAAAATGAACCTAACATGATATCTCTTGACGTAAAACCAAAATAAAATTGCACCTACCAATCTATAGTTTATAGTTAACTTACATTCAAGCGCCAAGGATATATATTCTAATTCATTACTCTTCTTACTTAATTAATTCTAGTTATCTTTAAATATATTCTCCACTAAGTAACATCACATACCCAATTTTCAATTCTTTGGTAAAAAAACCAAAAAACACATTCTTGCAAGGTTCTTACGCCAAAGGTTTTCTGACCACTTGCAAAGTCACCTGAAAATGTTTCACAATCTTAGTAAGTTCAGAAGAAATTATTAGTAGCTTTGGATTCTATTGAGAAGTAAATAAATAGGAAATGTGGGATCTGCTACGCTTTCCTCCGGGAAGTGAACAACGGCAGCAACAGTGTCCGTCACTTATCACTGTTAAAGCCGATGAGGTTGACACAGGTCTTATTCATGTCACAAATTGTTCTTGTAAATACTACATTTCAGATTGTGGAGTGTGGATGTGGTGATATATATTTTATTGTTTCTATTTGGATTAGTTTCTACTTTTAATATTAATTAAATCTACTTTTCCAATTTAATAAAAGGTAAAAGACGTATTGGCGAATAAAAGGTAAAAGACGTATTGGCGGACTTGAACAAATTAACACCGACAACTTGTCGTTTCTTTGTTCAAAAAGATTAAAAGCAAAGAAAGTGAAAGAGGCTGTTTCCGTCACCTTCCAACTGAATATCCATTAGAATTAGGTCGGTCCAAACTCCAAAGGTAAGCATCACAAATTACTAACCGGACCAACCAACCAACCCTGACCGAAGTAAAGCTGAAAAGGTTGCTCCTTTACGTGGAAGGTAATTCCCCAATAATTGAGGATGGACCATTTTGTTAACTTGGAAGCGAGACGTAAGGTTACTTTTGTTTCCAAGTAAAGCAGGCGCACGTGAGCCTTTCAATGGTAATTATCTAATTGCTATAAGCAAAGACACACCGTAACATAAAGCGACCAATAGTTAAAACCTGATCCTCAATCCATCAGAATCTAAACAGAAACCAAAAAACTAGTAGTCTGTGGTTCATGTAACTCCATAACCAGAGTTTGACATGGGCTGTTACATGTGGAAGGAGTCGTCAACTAAGAAAAATAGATTAAAAAAAGAGTCCCAAGAAACCGAAAAGTAACTCTTTGGACCAAATAGAAAAATAGGGGAAAAGTTTATAGAAAATGCCTACCAAACTTCAGTGTATCAGAATCATCTCCGAAGATGGGTAAGAAGCCTCAGATTAAAGGTCTAACCTTTTAGGACAAAACCCAAATCTATAAACGCTAAATTAGGGTTTGAGAGAAGAAGAGATCCACCTGAATTATTTGCAGAGATGAGCTGAAAGAGAAAAAGACAGATGAAAAGAGAAATATCCCACCAAAGATAGCAAGGTAACAATGAAATCGAAAAGACAGATCACGAGTTTGTGCGTGAATCTAACGCAGTAATCATGGAGGAGCAACCCAGTTTCATCTCGACGAGACAAGGAAGAACTAGGTGATCATGTCTACGTTAGATTCGCACACAAACGTGTAATACTGTCTCTTCCTCTTTGGGGGTTTCATGTTTAACGTTACTGATCCAATCCCAGTCCCAGGGGGTTATAGATAGATGTTGTGTGACGATTCCCTTGTTTAGTTCTGGTTCGGTTCATATATCCTAACGTTGGATCTTGACTAACTAAAGCCCATATTGACCGTCGATTAAAAGTTGGGATTGTTAGAGATGAGAGCCTTGTCATGGAGAAGATGTGTCCGAAACCGTAGACCTAAATCCACCATCTCAAGTTGATGGTGGATATTAACTCTTAAATTCAATCAATGATGTAACTTAACTTTGGGCTAATAACCATTAACGCAATACCCAATTTGAAGTCCGAAATTGTTACCCTAAAAACCATATTTTAGGCCCTTTGGGTTGTTCTTATTTACAGCCGAGAATAAAATATTATTATTATTATTATTAAATTTGAGAAACTGTTGGATATACGTAACTTTTTTTAATAATTTTTACAAAAAAAAATTCCATCATTAAAAAAAAAGTAACTTTTATCAATTACTTAAAAACTTCCCTCCTAATTAATTTCGTAGAATACTAATTATTTTTTTACGTAATTATTAAATATTAAAGTAGACATCTTGGTCCTTGAGAGGCACATGGTGAACGTGGCGGCATATAGGGAAATAGTAGGATGTGAATATATAAGATCCACTCATGGGCCACATGTTTAAGGCCCACATGAACTTACACTAGGGCTCTCATTACATGATCATTACGCTCCACGTGGTAGTGGTCCAATAGCCTTCTCTCCATGTGCTCAACCTTGAGGATAATTTGAGTTCCACGAGAAGATGTTGACGCATATGTTTCAAACATGGCACAAATTTGTCCACGTACAAGAACATAAGAGAATGAAAGGACCTGGAATAGTTTAAACGGGTCGAGAAAGGAAAAGGAAGGAGAACATAGGTTTGGTGCTTGCCTAGGGTAACATAACACGTAAGTTCCATAATGTCTTGTCTAACCGAAGTTTAAGAAACATATCGACTAATAATGCAAACCAAGTATGAGGCTATGGATTAGTCCATGTGCATAGCCGTCATGGCTTTTGTTTATTATATACAATAGATTTATCAACTACTCTATTTGTTTACATATATGAAGTGACTAATGGGTACCCAACAACAACTGGTTGACACATCTACATGATGTTGCTGCCTAATGTGTTCAATAATCATAGTCATTTTTTAGTATCCTAGCTACTCCCTACCTTTTATGCGTATAGTTTGATGCTCAAAAATCGGACCATGTTTTATTGGATACGAACAAAATAGCTTAATTTGCTTAACGGTTTGTTGAGCTTTCACTCGATCAGGAGAGCACAGGAAATGGCAATTACCGATCTAAAAATATATTGGCCTTCACATGCATGCAAGGTTCTCTATAGTTTAGGGCACTAACCTGGTAAAGAAGAAGTTACTACCCTACTTATATCAATCTCACATTCGACGTGTCGGGAACTAAACCATGCATTGGACGATTCTCTGCGAGTATATGCAGTTAAAGAATATTCTATAAAATCTTAAAACATGGAACTAATGTCCTCCGTAGAATCGGTTGATGAATAAAGATGCATGCATATATATAGATGCTGTCTCTAAGATTGTACGAGTTTAACTTCCACAAGTCTGTTTTGAGGCAGACATGTCAGGAACATGTTATGCTCATAAATCCCTTAGTACAACAATCATCGCTTGAAGGAAAATGCGGTTCATGGATGTCAGAAGAAAATGTACCTTATCCTAACATCAAGATCCGAATTGTCCACATTTGCCAACACAAAGTATTGACAGCAATAGTCAGGTTCTTCGATATTTCTTCTTGTCTTAAAAAAACGGTTTACCCATTCAGAAACATGGATTTAATAACATCCACGTAATAAACTAACTAACTAGTTATGGTTCGTGTAATATCACATTGGAGAAGCTGCCATGTTTCTTGAGCTGTAACGAGAAGAAAAAGAGGACCCAAAACGAAGAGAAACATATATGCATTGAATTTGGAAAGTGGTGGAAGAGGAATAATCCAGGGTGTTTTGATGAGAAGGAGATGTGTTGAAAGATGGTGGGTTTAGAGGACGAGAGTTTGGTGGTGGAGAAGAATCATGTGGTTGCATGTGCATTGAGCTGGAGAACATGACCAAAGCAACAGCCAACAAGCAAACCCCTTGGGTACATTTAGCCTTTCCTTTCCTTTCCTTATTCATCTATCCGATTCCCCGATCCCTTGGAGTCCTTTGAAACCGTGGTGATGGTCCCCACAATACTCAATCCTCATTGGTCACTAACCCCTGATGCACACTCTATATAAGACCCGTAAGATATATCTCCTACACTAAAGTATTGTCGGGCAAAACCAACATCTTGCGAGCTGCAAAACTATCGAAAAGATTCAGAAAGTTGAGAGCTTCGATTGAGATTTGCTGAATTATGGGAGTTTCTTCAATTCCTCTTTCCTTGATGAATACGGTCCAAGGAAAAGTAGAAGAAGTGGGCAACCCGAGTTATCGTGATCAGTACTCATTGTGGGACAAAATCTTGGAAGCACAAGCCAAGAAACGAAGTCAGGTTAAGAAACAAAGGTTCATCAGAAGATATGGCGGAACACTGAGGGCTAGAAGGATGTCAATGAAGAGAAGGGCACGACTAGAGTGTGGTAGAAGAGACGGAAACGGGATCGAGAGAAGAGTAAGAACATTAAAGAAGCTAATACCTCACGGATATCAATCTATAGGATTGGATGGACTCTTCAGAGAGACAACTGATTACATATTGTCTTTACAAATGAAGGTGAGATTGATGCAGATAATGGTTAAGGCATTAACAGGTTCTGTTGAGGACTGAAACTGATTACTGTCTATCTGTAAAGAGTATCATCTTTTTCTTTCTTTTTTTTCCTTTCCTTCGCTGGCGTATTATTATTTATTTCTTCTTTATTTGTTCTTAATATGTTATCCTTATAAAGGATAGAACTAGGCAGGCTTGTTTTGTACGTCCAAGCATGTTTCACGATGTCTCAGGAGGATTTACGTACGAGACTTCGTTCATTACTATGTTGTGTGAAGAGTAAATTCGAAGGACAAAGCCAGTTCAGAGGACATGGTGAATTATTGTCTTCAGGTCCTCTGCTATTTTAATTTAGCTTTTCTGGTTAATTGGTTTTTATAATTCAGTGTTTCGTCTTCAATTAACTGGACTTGCAATAATTACCAGCCCTTAAATAAAAATGACCATAGTTATAATACTAGTGCGGCCTTTTCCTGGAAATGAATATGTAGGATTTGTTAGTTTTACATCTAATATACCAAAATCGATGCATACTGTTTGTCTGGATTTCTTTTATTTATTACTGTTTAGTTTTTTATTTTCTCACTTGGTATTCATTTGTTAACTGGAAAGAAGTAACACCAATTTTTTACATCCATCACAAATTCTGAGAGATCATGGTTTTAACTTTCAGAACAATATATACCTTACGATATCAATCCCATAGTAACGGTGCTAATGCATGCTTTTCGCGTATCTCAACAATAGATTGAATAGTTCAGAGAGTTTGTCTGCACAGAAGTCTACTAAATGCACACCATCTTTGTCTGAGGCCAAGAGTAGCTTGAACAAGTGTATATCAAACAATATCGCAAACATATACTTCCCATAGAAACGGAAGTGAAAATAAAATAAAAGGAAAAACTTCTCTATGGATGAAGCAAAATATTTCCTAATTGTCTGAAATTATCCAGGGTACTTAGTTACATGGGTTTGAGATTCTAGTGACCCAAACCAATCTTCATACTTATACACAATTACTAAAAATTTTAACTAGTTTGACCGATTTAACAGTAAAAATATTAAACTATAATAACTCTTATAGTTAAAAATCTATCAATTTATTAATTAATCAATCAAATTTTTTATTAATAAGTTCTTATAAACTAAAATAAATGGATTAGTTTTTATTTAATAATCTCTTTTTAAATTAAACTTCAAATTATTCGATAGATTTTAATCATATTTTAAATTCTTTAATTTTATTAAAATTTTAAATGATTTTATGACAGTTTAATAATGGCTA
>JANQBM010000004.1:5644642-5657405 GCA_025594535.1 Erythroxylum domingense | reverse complement strand
TCTTGTTGTAGTGTTACTGGCTCAGCATCCGACTGTTCTGTGTATATTTTTAAGGAAATCCCCTACTTTGATGAGATACTTCAACATACCCTTTTGTACAAAGTTATTAAATCATATGGTCCAACAATTTTACTACCTCTGTTTGATTAATTTGGTTGGCTACCGTTCTTTCCTGGGATTTCAATACTTAGGAGAGACTATATCATCTGTTTGTTCTCAACGTAAACCCCACTCATTGCTTTCTTTAACTTCTTGCCTTCCAGATTGATTTAATTGTTATAACGTTTAATGATTATGTTTATACCATGCTAAAAGAATAAATTTGTAAAGAGATTTTAAAGTAAGACAAATGCTAAAATCTTATACTCTAGCCGTTTACAACGGTAGTCTCTACCGTTTCTTATGTATACGTTAACGAGGACTAACTGAAGTACTATGCAAGAATAGGTTTGCAAATTACTGCTATACACCTAATAACAATACCTATATATGAATGTAATAGGCCGTCAAGAATGCTGAGGTGCTTGTTGGTTGGTGGCCTAGTTGGTCTTTTGCATTAGTTCCTCACTTCCTTTCGTGTCTTATGATTTTTGAAGTATAGTTCTTTAATGGTAACCGATGATAAATAAACAGAATTGAGTTTTCGAAGGATCCCAATCCATTTCACGAACCTTTAAAGGTGGATATGAGTTCGTGTTTTAAAGGTGTACTGTTAATTTCATGACACAGGAGTAGAACATCTTATTAAAACTGTCTTTATCATTCTTTGCTTCTGCATGCAATTGACTTTTCATCATTTTTTGAGTTTCTGTAGACGTTAATGGTTTGATGGTAACCCAACAGTGAAAAACTAATGTTATCTACTGTTGAGTGTATTTTGGTGATAACATAATTGGAACGTAACTTCCGTAGTGATGTTTGCTTAGAGAAGAAAGAGAACATTAGAGACAGAGAAATATCGTAGAATCACAGAAGATATTCAGAAAGAAGGAAACAACTGCATTCGGTTTTACATGTCGATATAGCCATTAGTAATCGGCTTAAATTAACGTGATAGTCTGGTAATTCAGTGTATACTACTAGCGTAGGATTACAATCCTGGAGTCTTTGTTTAAACGATGCATATACGTTTAGTAATTAACGTCGGCATGACTTCCGTTGCTTCCCGCATCTGTATCGTCTTCTTCACTCATCTCTGTAACAATTCCCTTCCCCTTAACATTCTTGTCGACCAAATTAATCTCCGGAAATCGTTTTTGAAGATCAAAGAGATACTCCACGTTGCGTTGGTGTTCTCCCCATCTGACCACTGGATTAACAGTTGAGTAACAACGTGATTATTTCTTTTCGTCATTCGTCTCCCAAGTACTGCCATCGGCAAACGTTCAGCAGGTGTAAGAAATTTTGGTAGTGACAACGAAATTCTTCCTTGCTCCATGAATGCTCTTTTCAACTGTGACACATGAAATACAGGATGCATCAAAGACTGTGGAGGGACCTCTAGCTTAGACGCCACCTTCCCAATACATTGTAAACTCTGTATGGCCCATAATAGAATGGAGATAGCTTCTGGTTGCTTCTTCTTTGAAGGGAATGCTCTTTGTATGGCCGTAATTTCAGCAACAAAATTTCATCAATCTTGAATTCACAATTTGATCGTCTTTAATCGGATGAATCGGCATATTGTTTCATCCGATTCTGTGCCC
The DNA here is from genome assembly GCA_025594535.1 of Erythroxylum domingense. Lineage (NCBI taxonomy): Eukaryota > Viridiplantae > Streptophyta > Magnoliopsida > Malpighiales > Erythroxylaceae > Erythroxylum > Erythroxylum domingense. Next base: position 5,655,699 of record JANQBM010000004.1, on the reverse strand, counting down.
TCTGTAAATGAAATTTCATTACGTTCGACATTACCTCTCTGTTCTTTAAAACTTGATCCACTTCTATATAACTCTTGAATCCCCCACAATATAAGGTGTATAAATTAGTGGTGGATAGCCATGCATAATTTCAAATGGTGTATGGTTAATGGAAGAACGAATGTCGTGTTGCACCAGTACACCCATTCGCTCCATCGTTGAGATGCTTCACTGCAAAAGCATCGTAAGTAGGTTTCTAGAATTTTATTCACTGCTTCCTTCTAGCAGTCTGTCTGCAGGTGGTAGGCGATCGAATACTTCAATTTAACTCCTTGCAACCGAAATAGCTCTTGCCAAAATCTACTCAAGAATATGGGATCTCTGTCGTTGATGACCGAATGAGGCATGCCATGTAACTTAAATACATTGTTGAGGAATAATTCTGCAATGTCTCTAGTGGTATACAGATGTTTCACCAAAACAAAGTGGGAATATTTTCTAAACTGATCCACAATCACTAGAATGATTGACTTCTCCCTCGATATAGGTAGTCCTTCGATGAAGTCGACACTGACCTCCCGCCAACTTCCTTCTAGTAGTTTAATTGGTTGCAATAATCCTGGATAGGCAGAATTATCATGTTTATTCTTCTGACAGCTCATGCATTTCTGAATGTGAATTTGAATGTCCCTGGCCATCCCCTTCCAATAAAATATATTCTGCAATTTCTTCATTGTTGCCATCATGCCTGCATGTCCTCCCATGGCATCATCCCGACTAATTCCAATTATTTGCTCTCTGAGTGCCTTATTGGCGCCCACCACTAAATGACCCAGCTTAATAATCCATCATTCCATTCGTAAACATTATACTTCATAGTTTCAGATTCCATCCTTTTAATGATATCTTTAATTGCCCGATCCACTTCCCAGCTTTTTTTAATTTCCTCTAGTAGCCTACCTTGTATCTGCATTATTGATAACATTAACATCTCTGCATTGGCAATTCTTGAAAACGCATCTGTAGTTGCATTCTCCTTCCTACTACAATATTGAACCTCAAAGTCGTAGCCAAGAAGTTTCGAAAGCCATGACTCTTGGAAGGGAGTTGATAAGCGTTGCTCTAGCAAGTATTTAAGACTTCGAGCGTCTATTTTAACGATGAATGGTTTGTAGCACAAATAGTGATGTCAATATTTAATCGCCTTTATCACCGCTAGAAATTCTTTTTTGTAGGTCGATAATCCATGGTGTCTTCTAGCCAACGATTTGCTGAGGAAGGCAATTGGAAGACCTTCTTGTTGTAACATAACTCCAATCCTTTGACTGCTTGCATCAATCTCTACCATAAAAGTCTTTTAAAAATTTGGCAGTGCTAACATAGGTGCTAACGAAATTGCTTCCTTCAGTTTCTCGATGGTTGCCTTCTCCTCTTGTTGCTATTCCCAATTAGCTAAACACTCCTTTTTTAGTAACTCTGTCAGCGGTTTTGCTATAAATCCGTATCCCTTAATAAACCTCCTGTACCACCCAGTAATTCCCAAAAAACCTCTGAGTTCTTTAATACTCTTAAGTTCTGGCCAATCTTCAATTATTTTAACCTTATAGGTATCTGTTGCTACTCCCCCCTTTAAGATGGTGTATCCCAGATATTCAATTTGGCGTGCTCCAAACACTCATTTACTTCCCCTCAAGAATAGTTGGTTATCCTTCAACGTTTGCCAGGCAACTGTGATGTGCTCTACATGTAATTGTAGCGATGAAGTGCATATCATAAGATTAAAAAAAAAAAAACTAGAATAAAGCGATGCATGTATGGTTTAAACAATTTATTCATCAGCCTTTGAAATGTTTGAAGGAGTGTTCAACAAGCCGAATGACATGACTAGGAACTCGTAATGGTCTTCATGTGTTTTGAAGGTTATCTTTGGGTCATCTTCCTGCTGCATCCAAATTTGGTGGTACCGTGAATGCAAATCCATTTAGTGAATCAGTTGGCTCGATGCAATTCATCTAGCAGCTCTTCGATGAGTAGTATAGGAAATTTATCATTAACCATATGCTTGTTCAACTCGCAACAATCCACATACATGCATTATGAGTTATCCTTCTTCTTGACGAGGAAAACCAGTGATGCGTAAGGATCGTAGCTATGTCATATGAACCCTTGTTTCATGAGATCCTTAACAGACTGTTCAATTACATCCTTCTACGTCCCTGAGTAACGATATGGCCATACGTTAATGGTTTCAATCCCTTGTTTTAGATACTTTGATGGTTGTGTTTGCGATCAAGTAAAAGGTGATTCAGTTCCTAGAAGACCAATGCATATTTGGACAAGATTGCATTGATCTAATCAAACGCACTCCATTGTTCATCCTTCATTCTCATCTGTTGCAGCTGATATTCATGTGAACTGTCAGTTGCATTATGAACAATTGTCTGCTTTTCGATCATTGTAAAGTTTTCTGGAACTCCTTGCTTGAAATGACCCGAGACCTCCCCTTTGGATTTCCAGTCAACATCACTAGTTGGCCTTCATAGTTAAACACCATCATTCAATCTCTAAAGTTGCATAATATATTATTTAATCCAATTAACCATTGTAACCCCAATATGACGTCATAGCCCCCTAATGACAAAACCAACACATCCATGGTGAATTGTGTTCATTGCATGGTCTATACAAAATTTTTATAGTATTTACGACATTTCAGCTATAGTCTGCCTCCCATTGTGATGGAGATCTATTCTATTTCTCAAAGGTTGCAACCCCCCTTCCTTATTACTGATATATCCAAGAAGTTATGCATACTACCATTATCAATCAATATGTGAATCCTTCTTCTCTGATGCATCGCCACTAATCTCATTTGTTTAAACTCCATATCTCCCGATAACCCCATCATAACTTGCATTGAACATTTAGGTAGTCTTCTTCTCCTAGACTTCCCTCAAACTCTTCCTCCTCTTGTTTTGGTGTTATTTTTCCACTGTCTTCATCTCCAAAAATCACGTAAAATTGTAATTGTCTTGTCTTGCACTTGGGGCCCAGGCTATACTTTTCATCACACTAAAAATAGGGACCCTTTGCTCTTTTATTGTTAAAATCTTTACTAATAATATGTTCAGGAGTTTTAAAGGATCTTATTGATGATGAACTTAACGTTGAGGTTGGTGTTGGTAATATTCCCTCCAAGCTTGAACTTCTATTTATATTTGTTATCTGGTGCAACCTTGGAGCCATGTTGAAATTCCCACTATTATTCACATTCTTCATTGTGTTGCCTCGATGGGATAATGACCTAAGCCTTCAAGATTCCTATTCTGTGTAGATTCTTACTATGTGTAGTTTTTCTTCCCGTTTGTGACACTATTTTCAAATTTCTACTTTGTGTAGGTTTCATATCCTAGGATTATACTACTATATAAACACCCCCTTAGGGTCCTTTGTAACATCATATTAGTTTACTCTTCATTAGTCTTGGGGTTTGTGTGTGAGAGAGAAAACACTTGCAATTTTTCTTTCTTTGACATAGTGGATATTTTTAGGCTCTCTTCGCCCCATGGGTTTTTCTCCCAACATTTGGATTTCCCACATAAAAATTCTTTGTGTCGTTTTACTGTTGTTTTCTTTATTTACTTGATTGATTCCATTGCTTCCATGACTACTACCACAACAAACTGGTATCAGTACAAGGTTCGTTTCGGTCAATCAAGTCTTATCACCATGTATCCTTTAACCAAAATCGACATCGACAAGTTCAACGAAAAAATTAGTTTTACTATTTGGAAGGTTCAGATGCAATTCATTCTTACATAACATGGATTGAAGAAAGATTTGTCTAGTAAGAAAAAGGAACCTGCCAATATGTTAGACGAGGATTAGGAAGAGTTGGACGAAAAAGCCTTGTCTGCTATTCAGTTATGCTTGACGCGTGAAATGCTCAGGGAAGTAGTCCATGAGACTACCGCTGCAAGACTTTGGTCGAAATTGGAGTCCCTTTACATGATGAAGAGTCTAGCCAACAAACTTCATCTCAAAGAATGCCTCTTTACACTCAAGATGTCCGAACGTACGCCCGTCCTATCTCATCTTGATGAATTTAATTCTATTATTATTGATTTGAAAAATCTTGATGTTAAATTGATGATAAGGATCAAACAGTGCTTCTTGTTATTTCACTAACTCATTCATATAAGCACATTAAAGAAACTATGCTTTATGGTAACTATAAAACTCTCTCTTTAAAAGAAGTTAAATTTGCTTTGCTAACTAAAGAAAAGTTTGATGCTTCTATTGAGAAGGAAGCTGAGGGTTTAATGGTTAGAGGTAGAATTTTTGAGAAGGGAGAGAGCGGTAAGAGCTATAAGAGGTAGAGAAGCCAATATTACATGTAAATATTGCAAGAAAATAGGAAACAAGGTCTCAGACTATTATAAACTGAAAAATAAACTTAAAAAATAAGGTAAAAACAAAGATAATCAATATGATTCTACCTCCAAGGTTGTTGTGGTTGATTCTAGTTCAGGAAGTTCTTTTGGTTATTCAAGGCAAACAATGATCTGAAGATGAATGGATTCTAGACTCCGGTTGTACTTTTCATATGTGTCCTTACAAGGATTGGTTTACCACATATGAAACTACTAAGGGTGTTGTCCTTATGGGTCAAAGTGTGATATGGTGGGGAAATGTACAATCAATATTAAAGCTCATGATGGTGTTGTTAAAACCCTCACTAATGTTCGTCACATTCCTGGTTTGAAAAGCAACCTTATTTCACTTGGTAAACTTGAGTCTCTTGGGTGTAGTTACTCCTCTGAAGGTGGAGTCATGAAGATGTCCTGAGGTAATCTTGTAATCCTTAAAGGGAAGAGACATGGTACTCTTTATGTGTTGTAGGGCTCTACTATTATTGTTACTGATGATGTTACCTCATCTAAGTCTCACCAAGATGCTACCAAGTTATGACATTACCGCCTAGGCCATATGGGTGAGAAAGGTATGCGAATCTTGTGCAAGAAGGGTCTATTGAACTAGATTTAAGGTAATATGGAGTTTTGTGAACATTGTCTCTGTGATAAATAGACTAGAGTGAGTTTCTCTTCCTCAAGGATTCACTTGACCAAAGGTACTATAGATTATATTCATTTTGATCTATAAGGTCCCTCACGCGTTGCTTCTTGAAGTGGTAGAAAGTATATGTTAACCATTTTTTATGATTTCTCTCATAAAGTTTGGGTGTTTTTTCTAAAGAAGAAGAATGAAGTTCTTCCCACTTTTAAGGAGTGGAAAACCTTGATCGAGAACCAAACAGATAAGAAAATTAAACAGTTGAGAACTGACAATGGTTTTGAGTTATGTAATGATGCTTTTGACGACCTATGCAAGAAGGAAGGCATTGCTAGACACCACACTTTGATTGGTAAGTCTCAGCAAAACGGAGTTATTGAGCCTATAAATAGGACTCTATTGGAGAAATATTGATACATGCTTTCTTATGCTAAGTTAGGACGTGAGTTTTGGGTAGAGGTGGCTACTACTGCACGCTATCTTGTCAATCGTTCTCTAGAAGGCAAAATTCCAGAAGAAGTTTGGTCAAGTAACCCTATAGATTATTCTAATGTTCGTGTTTTTGGGTGTCTTATTTATGTTCATATAAATGAGGGCAAGTTAAAGCCCCATGCTATTAAATGTGTCTTCTTAGGTTACGAGGAAGGAGATAAAGGTTATCGTTTTTATTGTCCTAACCCTAAATATTATAAGATTTATCATAGTTGTAATATAACCTTTCATAAAGATGCTATATTTTCTTCTAGGCAAGATTTTGTGTTGTCTTCACCTTGTGCAAATGATCAGGATAGTACAAGGGAGAAGGTGGAGTTCGTCATCCCTGCTACTCCTTCTAAGGAGATAGTCCCACTTACTTCTGAGTCTCAGGAAACTCAGACTGATGCCACTGTACAATTTGATCCACCGCCAGTGCAACCTGATTATATGTTGGCTCGAGATCGTTCTAGGAGACAGGCCCAATTGCTAGTGAGATTATGAGACTATGATTGTGATCTCTTTGCTTATGTTTTAGTTATTGCACAGGAAGTAGGCACTTATTCTGAGTCAAAGAATTATTTGAGGCTATTGTTAGTACAAATGCTGGGAATTAGATTGGTGGTATGCAGGAAGAAATTAAAAGTCTTTATAAGAATGAGACATGGGATTTGGTGAAGCTTCCTAAGGGTAAGCGTGTTATTAGTTGCAAGTGGATCTACAAGCTCAAACAAGGCATCTGTGGTGTTGAAAGCAAGAGATATAAGGCTCATTTTGTTGTACGTGGTTTTGATCAACGTGAAGGAGTTGATTTCAATTAGGTATTCTCCTATTGTTTGTCATACCTCTATTCACGTACTATTATCTCTTGTTGCTCTTCATGACTTGGAGCTTCAACAAATGGATGTGAAAACTGCATTCCTATATAGTAATCTTGAAGAAGAAATTTACATCCTTCAACCTGAGGACTTTATGGTTCAAAGAAAGGAGAACCATGTTTGTCGTTTAAAGAGATCTTTGTATGATCTCAAACAATCTTCGAGATAGTGGTATAAGAGGTTTGACTCTTTTATGATTGACAAGGCTACTCTAGAAGTAGCTATGATAATTGTGTGTATTTTCAAAATTTCCTTGATGGTTCCTTTATTATTTTGCTTTATGTTGATGACATGTTGATTGCGACTAATAATAAGGCTCTTGTTGATAGGTTGAAGCCCTAGCTTAACAGTGAATTTGATATGAAAGACTTAGGTGCTGTTAAGAAGATTCTTGGGATGGAGATTATTTAAGATCGTTAAGCATTGAAACTTATTCTCTCTCAAAAGAAATATATCTAGAAGATGCTTGACAAGTTCAATTTAGCTTACTGTAAGCCCATTATTACTCCATTGGATACACATTTTAACTTATATGTTGAATAATGCCCATCTACTAGTGAAGCTAAAGAACCTATGTCTCGCGTTCCATACTCTAGTGCTGTTGGTAGCTTGATGTATACTGTGGTATGTACTTGGCCTGATTTAGTCTATATTGTCAATGTTGTATCTAGGTACATGCATAATCCTAATAAGGAGTGCTGGGAAGGTGTGAAGTGGATCCTTCACTACTTGAAGGGTTATAGTGAGCTTGGTTGGGTCTTAGACAAAAGTTATTATGATCCCGGTGATGTAGTTAGCTATGTTGATGCCAACTATAGTGGTGACTATGATAAGAGAAGTTCACTTTCATCCTATGTCTTTACTCTGTATGGTTTCACTATCAGTTGGTATTCTTCTCTACAGTCCATCGCGACATTATCAACTACTGAAGTAGAGTATATTACTACTACTTAAGGAATGAAAGAAGATATTTGGCTCTAAGGTTTGGTGAAAGAGCTTGGTCTACAATACTTAAGGAATGAAAGAAGATATTTGGCTCTAAGGTTTGGTGAAAGAGCTTGGTCTACAATAAGATGTACTTGTTGTCTTCTATGATAGCCAAAATGTCATGCACCTCGCAAGAAACTTTAAGTATCACTTTAAGACTAAGCATATTGATGTTCGACATCACTTCATTTAGGATACTGTTGAAGCAGGTGAAGTTATTGTTGAGAAGTTTCACACTGCTGAGAACCCTACCGACATGTTGACCAAGGTACTACCTATTGCTAAGTTCAAGCATTGCCTAGACTTAGCTGATATTCTTGAAACTTAAGCCCCCTTCAAAGCTTACGATGAAGAGAACTCCTACTTTCGGTTTGATGTCAAGGTGGAGATTTGTTGGGATAGTGACCCAAACATTCAAGATTCCGACTATATGTAGGTTTTCTTTCCTTTTTTGACACTATTTTTAAATTCCCACTTTGTGCAGGTTTCCTACCATAGGGTTATACTACTATATAAACACCCCCTTGGGGTCCTTTGTAACTTCGTATTGGTGTACTCTTCATTAGTCTTGGGGTTTGAGAGAGAGAGAGAGAGAAAACACTTGTAATTTTTCTTTTTTGACTTAATGCATATTTTAGGGCTCTCTTCGTCTTGTAGGATTTTCTCTTGACACTCGAGTTTCCCACATGAAAACTATTTGTGTCCTACTGTGTTTTCTTTATTTACTTTATTGATTTCATTGCTTCCACAACTACTAACACAATACTTCCGTTGCCTCCCGTGCTTATATCGTCTTTTTCACTCATCTTTGTAACATCTACACCACGATGGCTCCTCATATAACTGCATAAGTAAACTTAATAATGTTTTATGCCCATGCACGAATAAAGAAAGAGAATCCTCGACAATGCTAGGTTTTATTTTGTTACATTATTACTTCGAGGTTCTTATTGCTTTCGCATATGTACTTTGGTTTTGCGACTTGGGGATTGATCTATAAGGTTCCCGAGTAAGAAATTAGACACTATATTTATGTTTCTGGTAATGATAAGATAGGTGCTTCAGGAGCCATAGACTCAATAGCGAGTATCCAGTTATAGGAATGAGATCCTTTATGTCATTTCCCCAGTTCCTACCATTTGCCAGAGGATCTCATGTAGCGCCCCTTACCGTAGGGTACACATCGGGATGCCCGGAGGTCATTCCAGTACATATCCTACAATAAAGGCGAGCTACTATTGATCACTACATTCACTTCATATGGCATCATATCATTATCCTCTTATAAAGCATCCTAAGTAAATCACAATAATTTAAAACCAACTTTTTTCCTCTTTTCATTTCATAAATACCGAATGTGCATACATTTTAGTTTTCAAAATTTTATACGTTTACAACAGCATAACCTAACACACAAAAATGCTACATGTAAGAGGAAATCCACAGAAAGTCTATCTAGTCTTTCCAATCCCAGCTGACAGACCTTTGAGTCATTTCTTCTTTGCCAAAAGTACAAGAATGAAGCTTCTTGTAGGGTCTCTCAGTGACTCACGTCGTCTCTCGGTCTTGAAATGCCAACGTGCAATTTTGGGTGAGTCTTACGAACTCAGATGAGGTAACCATTATCGATGGTTCACTCAATTCATGCAACACATCATTTCACATAACACATATAAATATATACATATTCACAGTGAAGAGAAACAAAGTATATCATAATATCATCCTTTTTACATCCTCTATTTTTCTTCTCAACTTTCATTTAAACACTCATTCTCATCTCAAACCATCACTTTACAATTGCTCCTCAACTCAAACATCATTTTCTTAATCATCCCTAAAGCTTCAATCTACTCAGGTATACACATGCATATATATATTTACATGCACAGTGAAGAAAACTGAAAACAGAGTATATCACCTTTTTACACTTTAATTTTCTTTACTCATCTTATACGTCATTTCATTTCTATTTCAACCCCAAAAATCATTTCCACATCATCTGATCACTGACAATCCACCAAAACTAAGTTAACACTATAACCATTTTTTTTCATCTCATTCACAGTGTTCATGAAAAAAAATATATATATATATAGCACTGACAATAAATTTGTCAATTTTATATCATCAATCCGCAACTCTAACAAATTTATTTATTACTTATTTGTTGAAGACTCCGAAAGCTTCAACTATCTTCAAGCCCTAACTCTATGCAAAACTTATGTATTTATTGTGCAAAATGACCAGCTTCTGGTTTTTGTTAAGTAACAGTGGTGGTAGAGTTGTGAGAGGAGGAAAAACAAAGAAATCCCTTTGAAGGAGTTTGATAGAAAACTTTGTGTATGCGAGAGGAAAGGAAATTCGAAGAAGGTGACTATGAAGAAGGGACTTAGACATATAACTTAGTTCTGTTTACTCTCTGGAATCTTAACTCACTATCAGACAAAAATTATAAAGGCAACTTATTAAGTGACACTTGTCACTTTCCTAAGGTCTAAGTTCTAACTTAGTTTCTTTTGAAACTAACTCCTTTTAACTCTCATCTTTACAATCCAACTATCTCCAAATCTTCATTTGATTTCTTCTCTTCTTTTTCCTATTTTCCATAATACTCTATAAATTCCAAAATAAATCCTAAATTCACCAAAATTCACAAATATAATAATTCCACTAGTCAATAAAATTTTCAATATAAATAAATACCAAATTTACAATTTTCCCAAAAACTACAACTCAGTCCAAATATATCCATAATTATTCATGAATGCATGTATAATTATTTTCATGTGCAGAAAAATTCACTATTCAAGTGTATATGTATGTCATTTTATGCATAAGCATAAAAAATACATTTCTAAGCTCTCATTAATAACTCATTTTTACTATTCTAACCTCCCAAAGGTAATGGGATGTTACAATTCTCCTTTCCTTAAAAGAAATTTCGTCCTCGAAATTCTTGTTCGTTCGAACAAATGGGGGTATTGTCTTCTCATATGCTCCTCCGTTTCCCAAGTTGCTTCCTCAGTTGAGTGGTTCCTCCAAAGGACTTTTACCAATGGAATGACTCTATTCCTCAACTTCTTGATCTGTGATCCCAAAATATTGATCGGCTTCTCCACATAGCTTAAGTTACTAGCAACCTCAATCTCCTGAGCTGATATCACATGTGTCGGATCCGATCGATATCTTTGGAGCATACTCACATGAAACACATTATGCAATTGAGAAATCTCATTCAGTAAGGCCAACTTATAGGCCAAAGGTCCTACCCTCTCAATAATCTCATAAGGACCAATGTACCTAGGGTTTAACTTGCCCTTTTTACCAAATCTCAGAACTCCCCTCCAAGGTGACACTCTCAGGAATACCTTGTCTCCCACATTGTGCTCCATATCACGTCAGTGTTGATCCACATAACTTTTTTGTCTATCTTGAGCAGCTTTGATTCAGTTTCGGATCAACTTTATCTTATCCACTGTATCTTGTATCAACTCTGGGCCTTTAACTATTCTCAAGCCCTTTTCATCTCAATGTATTGGCGACCGACATTTTCTACCATACAGTGCCTCATACGGTGCCATTCCACTACTACTGTGGTAATGGTTGTTGTAGGCAAACTCTATCAATGCCATATATTGATCCCAAGCTCCTCTAAACTCCAAT